>JAHVYB010000308.1:0-33858 GCA_020623695.1 Calonectria henricotiae | reverse complement strand
AAAATAAGAAAGAGAAAAAAGGAGGACAAAAAAACAACAGAAAACAAAAGAGAAAAAAAACAATAAAAGAGTGAAATAAGACGTAGATGGAAACCACGAGAGTAAAAAGAATATAAGAAAATAATAAGAAGAGAAGATGAAAGAAGAGATGTAGAGGTAGTTAGGAGGGGAGGGTGTGGGGGGGGGGGTGGGTTGTTGTGGGGGGGTGGGTGAGGAGGTAGTGGGGGGTGGTGGGGGGGAAAGTAGCAACCGTGCATCAGAAGTTGGGACGAGTTATCGCGCTATTCGGGCCATGTCGAGCGCGCAAGTTTTGGGGGTTGCATCTCATTGGGCGCTCTGGCGCTCTCGGGCTTCCTTCCAGGGGCTGATATTTGCGGCACATGTTCTCGGGCATTCTAAGTGCAGTGTTCCTTTGATATTTTGTTGCACTGTTTAGCGTGAGCGGTGTGCCGAGGTCACACTGTAGCAGAGGCGCCGTGTACTGTGTGGCATCGCTTCCCGTGCGACACAGGATCTGAGAACCGGTAATAATATATTCGTCGCCAATGAAATGGTCAGACCAATACGAAAGAACCAGCTTGGCTATCATGAGATGCGCATGATCCTGTCGTTTTCAGAAGCAATAAATTTTATAGCAGCCTTACAACCGGCAATTCTAGCAGTGATAGTGGGATCCTACGGCATTGACCTACCGTTTTTAATTAGGGGCTAGGACCAAAGGTTGGCGCTCGGGTGCTAAGGCGGCCACAGCCATCCGAGCTTTAAGCCCCAACTGTGTCAGATTATGCATCTGTAAGGAGCTGGATCAAGGTGGATTTGTGACTCCTTTGCTTTATTGCGGAATGGGCTCACGTCCGGCGCAGGCAAGCTACTGTCACAAAAGGGCATTTCCACAGAAGCCGCTGGATGGAAGAGAGCAGATCAGGGAAGAATGAGGAAACGATGAACAAACGAGAAAATAGTAGACAAGTTGTACGCTAGAACGTGGGCAGTTTCCGCAAGCCAAGGCCAGCTGTAAGCTAGCGCCACGATGTCATATACTAGTAAATTACGGCAGGTTTGCGCGGCTCAGAACATAGTTGTGCAGTTGACCTCGACAATGATGGCGATTTTTGGCCACGTTCCGATGAATGTATTGCCACGCATCGGTTGGGGAAAGACGGTACAAGTTGGCGATGACTGCGACTAGTTTAATTTCGACGGATCTGTATATTATGCCACCGCGCAGTTGAAACCGACACGCAGCCGTTGTGTTCCAGTCTCATTCCAGTCTTGTTCCAGGGTAGTATCCAGCGCGATGGCAGCCTGGATGGAGATGGCCAATGCACGCGTAGTCGGGCGCTAACTATTTCTTTCATCACGCTTGGTTGTTCACTGAACCCGGGCACATTGTCCCCACTGACCAGTTCTCAGCCGCTGCTAACTCACTTCCCTGGAGGCCTTTGTCCGGGTGGCTGTGCCCACAGGCACATTTGCCAGGTCCATCAGAATTCGGAGAAGTCTGAGTTCGGTGGTTTGGTGAGGCGATGCACGGCGATTAAAGCCTCTCATTCGTCCGCCTGGGCCAAAGGATCGTCACGAGACCGTCACAAAGCGCTTCTGATCCGCAGAAACCCAGCCCTTAGTTATTATTCCCAGAACGTTTCCAGAATAGCGACCGTGCGAGATCCTAGCAGAAGATCCAATGCGACCCCACCAGAGCAACAAGGCTGCGCTGCCACCGCCCCCAAGGCACATTTGACCTATGGGGGGCTTTTCCAAGACAGTAGGGTGCAGTCACGGCCGTTGAAGAAGAAGAAGAAGAAAACAATGATAAAAGGCACAGCTCATTCCCACTTCTTATTTGAGCCCCAAATCAATTTGAATTTTCTCGAATATCATTAATCTCGAGATACCATCATTCGCAATTGTGTACGAGCACATCACCACAAACCAACACATACATCCACCCACGTGCGGTCTCTCTCATCCTCGTTTCATCCATCTTTAATTCGTTCATTGATAACCTACCGCCGCAATGTCGTACAGAATTTCTGCCCCCGATGAGTACCTGGCTATTACTGGCATGGGCGTCCAGACTGTCAAGATCACAAAGGCGACCTGGGTTTGGCCCTTGCAGCGATGCACCCGCTTTAGGTAAGCCCCACCTTTTTTCGTATAGCTTCCGATATAGCACATTGACTAACACCATCACGAATACAGTGTCCAGCCCCATGACTATGCCATGGATCTCCAAGCCATGACAAAGGAGAAGCTTCAGTTCTCTCTTCCAGTCGTGTTCACCGTCGGCCCCGATGTCAACCAGCACGGGGCCAATGACTCTCATCATGACCACGCCGAAGACGATGAGGCCAGGGTGACAGATCGGGGTGATGCCCTGATGAAGTATGCCATGCTGTTGGCTGATTCCGATAGCTCTGGGCGTTCAGAGCAGCGCGAGCATGTCGAGAATATTGTCAAGGGCATCATCGAAGGTGAGACTCGTGTTCTTGTCTCCAGTATGACCATGGAGGAGATCTTCACCGAGCGAGAAGTCTTCAAGAAGCGAATCTTTCGCAATATTCAGGGTGAACTTGATCAGTTCGGCCTAAAGATTTACAATGCCAACGTCAAGGAGCTTAAGGATGCGCCAGACTCTGTATACTTTGCCTCCCTGTCTCGAAAGGCACACGAGGGCGCCACCAATCAAGCCCGTATTGACGTGGCCGAGGCCCAGCTCCGTGGTAATGTCGGAGAGGCCAAGAGAAAGGGTGAGCAGGAGCGAGAGATTGCCAAAATCAATGCAGAGACTGCGGTCCAGAAGACAGAGCGAGACATTGAGCGTGCTCAGGCCGAGGCCACCCTCGACACTAAGCGCACTGCTCTGAACCGCGATGTCGACATCGCCAAGGTCACTGCTCAACGTACCCTTGAATCCAAGGACGAAGATCTCAAAAAGGAGGTCGAGATGAAGCGTGCCCAGGCCGAGATCGAGCGTCTCCGTGCCACCGACGTTGTCAAGGCCACCATCGCCCGTGAGAGCAAGCAGCAAGCCGCTGACGCCTCCGCCTATGAGATTGAGGCCGAGGCACGAGCCAACCAGGAAGCCAGCCAGCGCAAGGCCGACGCCGCTGCGTATCAGACCAAGATCCACGCCGATGCCCAAGCCGATGCCAACTTTAACACCACCACCAAGAGTACCGATGCCGCTGTCTACAAGACGCGAAACGACGCTGAGGCCTGGAACTATGCCGCCCAGCAGCGCGCCGAGGCCGAGCTCGCCACCAAGCTCAAGGAGGCCGAGGGTATCTCTGCCATGGCTGATGCCTATGGCAAGATGGCCCAGGCCTTTGGCGGCCCCGCCGGTCTGTTGCAGTACATGATGGTCGAGAATGGCACCTATGTCGAGCTTGCCAAGGCCAACGCTGCCGCCATCAAGGGTCTCGAGCCCAAGATCAGCGTCTGGAACACGGGCAACCAGCAGGGCCAGGGCAGTGATGCCACCGACACCATGCGCAATGTTTACCAGATGCTGCCTCCTCTGATGAGCACAATCAACGAGCAGACCGGCATTACCCTTCCCGAGTGGCAGTTTGGCCGCCTCAATGCGGGCGTGCAGGCTGTGAATCACGAGGGCATGGTGAACGGTGCCAAGTAATTCCCTGCAAACCAAACTTTTTTTTTTTTTTTTTTTTTACATTGACGATGATATCCCAACTGTCTTTTTTATCACCTTTCCTTTGTCACTTGTATTACTATGCTGCTAGACTACATGATACCTATTTGGAGTTTGATCTTTTTCGTGTAGACGACGACGCTTCACTTTCAAGAAATTGATCCTGTTATTTAGATTTATGTGCGTTGTATCCCAGGTGATACGGTAGGGTTAGAACAGTAGGGTCTAAAAGATATGTAGTAGGAAGGTTGACGTTCTATTGTCTATCTGCCCCAGTAAGGGGCCTATATAGGCCTTCCCAGAATGCCCAAGGCACACACTGACAGTGCTATGTGTGTTGGCACTGTTTCCGTATCAAGGAGAAAGGCCGGTCGAGCAACAGACGGAAGAGTTACACAGTGTGCTGTCATCTGTACAAGATACATTTGCTGAGAAGAAATATCTCTTAGATAGTAAGTCATGGTGTGCAGCAGTGTCTTGCGAAACGAGTGTCTCGACAATACAGTCATTCTACAAAGCATGCCATAATCTATACACTCTACCTATTTATACCTGCATGGTATGTTATCGCAAATATGGCAGGGAGGAATTGAGTGAGTCAAATTGGAATACATTGGAAATGCGCCCTTCAAACATTCGCAATATCTTTCCTCTATTATGCACAAGTTGTCTTCCTCCAGGCTACAGTATCCTGATTTGCGAGGATTGCAGGCGGCATCTTAGAAAGCGCAAGCTGTCCCCTGCGGCCCAACTACATAGCCATCTTGGATTTGAGCACCAGTATCAGCAAGAGCTTTGTGATCTCACTCCTATTGGAGAAGCATATTGCCTTTAACTTATATTATGGCTTTATCATAAAGTTTCGCATTGAAGGAGGTGGCAAAAAGTTGGGTGCATATTACTCAAGGCACGTGAAGGGATAATTGATAGTCTGTCCGAACTGATACGAAAAGATAGGTGGTTCAATAGATGTAAGAAGAAGGATGATTATTATTTGCTATCTGGTGGTGACGGAAGACCTTAAGGGTCTGCCTGGGTTACGAGTCACCACGTGACCCCTTTTTGCATCATATCCCGGCCCTTAAAGAAGGCTATTAGTGTCCTCACTGATTCTCCAGATTTCTCCTTCAATTGCACTACTTATATATTATATATATTATCACCACTCTACCTATTATATCCTCACGATATTTTAACACTGATTCGCTTATTTTGGTTTCCTAGTGCTCTTATGCTATCCCTTGGGCATTGATGGAAGAGTACTATAAGTTGGTTGGGCATCTTTTCGGGGGCGTCCTCAAGGTTGCTTCACAGGTGCCTCTGCTTTACTCTCCTTGGCCTTAGGCTTCGTTTTGTTTTTATTCTTATCCCGACTAGCTTCGGCACCTGCGAGTCTATTGGGATGCTCGGTCACAAATTCCTTAACTATCTTTGCATCAATGTCTTCGGCTGGCACCTATTAATTATAGTGTGTTCCCCAGTCTTTCCACTTGACCCAGTAGCTAATATGAGGCTTTGGATCCCCTCTGTGGTCACCGCCTTAATTCCAAATTTCCCGCCACACGATATACTTAACCTTATATTGGTTATTACCTGTTGGAATATTGGTGAATGGGATGAATAAGGCAATGTAAGGGAAGCCGGCCCGGAGGCCGGTAGAACTGTTTATCCGGGGCAGGCGTAGGCCTTCCCCTACAAACCCTAGAATAGCTAGCTAGCCTAGCTGGAATATATATATATATAACAATAATATATGGAAGGTAACGTCCGCCGGGGTTTTGAGCTCCCTTTTGTACTGATAAGCCTAGAGTTACTTCTAAATAATGATTTTATATAAGAACTGAGGAATCTGCTGTATATGATCTCAGGTGCTAGATCCTATGACTTTGTCCATTTTGGGATAGAGGGGTCAGATCTGAAATTTTGAGCGGAAGGAGATAGACCTTGAAGTTCCTTAAGGTATAGCTAGCTAGCCTAGCTAGAATATACATAGAATAACAATAGAAAATTATATCTTTAGAAGTAGCTGCACAAGAGAGTGATTATATTGCTGAGCCGGAAAGTAACTTATATAACTAATAAAGATCACTTGTTATATTTATAGCGCTTAAATACCTTTGAATATTAGCTACCCCCTAAAGTGATTTGTATTTATTAAGCTAAAAGGGGGAATTCTGCTGAATTATAACTTTCTCTAATATAAATACTTCCAGTCTCCCATACCACAATTGTATAACAACAAAGAAGATAACAGAGTCTGGAGGATGCTTATATAGAAGACATATAGGAATTTTATTCCCTTTTGAACAAGTTTACCCTTTAAATTGAGGCATATTAGGAATCATTACATCATTATACAATATTGACTTATATTCCAAATTCTTCTTTGAAGAGCTGTTTTTGTGTAAACCCACGAGGTTTGGCTTTACCTGTTTATGTAGATAGTATAAAGATAATGCTGAATAGCTATAGAGTTCTATTGAGGGTGGGCTGTAGCCAAAGAAAGCCCTACCTCTGACTTTGGTATAGCCTGCAGCTGTGATAGCTTAATAATAATATCAATATGTTCAGTGACCCTTACTCCATGTTCCAAAAGTTCTTATAGTTCCTATATTATGCACTTAGAAAGGCAGGCTTAGAGTCCGAGAGATGCGCTACTTTTGTAGGATGGGTTAAAATTAATAAGGTAGATTGCTATTAAGATATTGTACTGCCGGCATCTTGCAGGAGTTGTATAATATCTAGATAGCTATTGAATGATGCAGCCTGGAGAGCATTGCCGAATCTGTTGCCCTGTGCATTGATATCGGCTCCTGCTTGCAGCAATTGTTGTATAATACTAAGATGGCCTTCAGATGATGTAGCCTGGAGAGTATTGCCGAATTTGCCGCCCTGTGCATTGATATCGGCTCTTGCTTGCAGTAATTGTTGTACGATATCTAGATGGCCTTCAGATGATGTAGCCTGGAGAGTATTGCTATAATAGCTGCCCTGTGCATTGATATCGGCTCCTGCTTGTAGTAATTGTTGTACGATATCTAGATGGCCTTTAGATGATGCAGCCTGGAGAGCATTGCTATGCAAGCCGCCCTGTGCATTGATATCGGCTCCTGCTTGCAGTAATTGTTGTACGATATCTATATAGCCTTTAGATGCAGCCTGGAGAGCATTGCTATATAAGCTGCCTTGTGCATTGATATTGGCTCCTCCTTGTAGTAGTTGTTGTACAATCTCTATATGGCCTTCAGATGATGCAGCCTGGAGAGTATTGCTGAATCTGCTGCCCTGTGCATTGATATTGGCTCCTGCTTGCAGTAATTGTTGTACGATATCTAGATGGCCTCTAGATGATGCAGCCTGGAGAGCATTGCCATAATAGCCGCCCTGTGCATTGATATTGGCTCCTGCTTGTATTAAACGCCAAGCAGTTCCCCCAAGGCCTTTAAAACAAGCATAATATAACCTGCTTGCATTTGGGGCCCCGGGATTGCTATCCTACTGTTTGTCCGGTTGGTGTAAGTGGCCCTATTGCTGGAAGGTTATTTCATCCTGTAGAAACTCTATAATATCTTCAATAATTTCTTCTGGCTTACTTGCTAAGATAGTATAGTCTATCCAATCTTCTGCCGCGTATTGTGCCATTGGGAAGTTTTGCTGGATAGTGTTGAGGTTCCCCTTGATATGTGTTAAATATATTAAATAAGTCCTTGTTATATTAATCCCCGAAACTTTAGCATTGAATTGGTCTTGTTTAAGAAGAAACTCCTTTATAGATAAATGAGCAAGATATAGCTCCTTTATATCTTGCCCATACAATGTGGTAGACTGAACAATTGATACTAGACCTGGGCAGTGTTGTAATACCTCATTTTTATTAAATACTCTGCCTTTTATATCAAAGTATTGTGACTTTCCTTTTACTTCTGTAGTAATAATCTCTATAGCCTCTAATATGTGTAATGGTTGTTTAGAGTGGACTAGAAATTGCAATAGTTGTAAAGCATTTCTATTGAACTTTGCTGGTATACTCCTTAGCATCCGGTAATACGTCTCAGTTAAACTTTCAGGCAATTTATTAAGGGCTTCTTTAATTGCCTTAGGACTTGGGCACTTGGAGAGACTATCCATTTGATAAGCTGCCCATCTAAACCTAGAGTCTAAGTTAGAACTTTCTATATACCTAAACTATATTTAAATAACTTATATCCTATTAGCCTTATCTCTAATCTTATTGTAAATTTGTTTAAGTAGATCTTTAGATAAAGGCTTATGTGAAAACCCAGAGTCCTGTAGTCTTGCGGTGATATAGGAGTGAATATTAAGATTAATTGCTTTATTATTAAGCTTTAAGCAATTCTTTTCCCTAATTAGAGGAGGAAGCTGACGGGTGAACTTGGCCTCTGGGCGGCTAGTATATAGTAGCTGAATATAGCTTAGCTTGCTCTTTGATGATATTTCCTTTATCCAGGATAGAATCTCGTCTCTTGTTGTTGATTTATCTAATGCATTGAGAATAATAAAGACTTTTTTCTTACCCACTAGCATTTTAGATATAACTTCTGATAGAGCTTATGTTATAGGCTATCTTGCAGGTTGTATTTAGCTAGCCTAGTATGCCTAGAATAATCTATTAAGGTATACTATAGAACTAATATTCCTAGTATAGAGTTAATCAGTAAGCAATCGTAGTATACCGTCTAGGGTTTGTTTCATAGTATTGCAAAAGTCAAAGAAGAACCTGAGGATAATATGGTTATCTGCCTCAGCACGGTTATCGAGATAATCAAGTATCATTGTACTAAGAACAGTTTTACCACTGCCTACTAATCCATATAACCAAAGATACTAATATAAGCCTAAATACCAGTTCTTAAAGGCTAGGCTGTCTAAAAGCTATGTGCTAGTATCTGGGTGGTGACTTTTCTTTGCATGATTGGTATTTGTAGAGGGATTAGGTGGAGAGAGCTAGTGTTTAATTTTGCTGTGGTAATGCTTTGTCTCTCTTATTTCAACTATAGCTCATATATTATTAATATCTTTGTTTACTAGGTCTATATTAGCTATCTCACAATAAAGTCAATTATAATACTAACTAGAATTAAGACTCTTAATAATTTGACGCTCTGTGTCCACTTTATTGAGCGGAATTTGGAGTAATAGGTCTTTTGCATATACTGCTGCCATCATAGCCGCAAAGCCTTGCCATTGCTTATTCTTATGTAAGTCAGAGTAATTATAGATCCCACGGATTACTAAGCACGGAAAGTAATTCATTAGGCCAGCTGCCTCTATTTCAAAGCAAAGAATCCCATGCTCAGCCACAAGCTTATCTCGGAATTGTACATCCTTCATCAACTGATTTGCGCTGGCAATTAAGCCATAGTGAATCGAGGGATCATCCTCTTCTTCATCCCATTCTCTCCGAGTTATTATTAGGTATAATAAATTATCATCATCTTCACTGCAACATATAGGTTAAGTTGCATTATATATAAAATCGGATTGGTATAGCTTATTAGTTGTTATAGGTAGGCGCAGATATTTTTTCCGCTTCTTAATATTCTTTAATGCTGCATTAGTATTCTTATCAAGTTAATAGCCATTCATTTCGTACTGGGCCTCAAGTGCACTCACTGCTGTTCGCAGTAGCATAGGCAGCTGGTCCAAGACGCCTATTTATTGAAAGCTCTGGCTTTAAATAGTTTTACCAAAGTCATACTGAAGAACACCACTCTTTCCATCTCAAGGAGCACTAACAACAATATTGCCCAGCCAAATATCATGCTCTTCACTTAGCGCACCACCACCAATACCAACCATCAATCCAATGCGCACATTCGGAAAGGTATACAGCATATCTCTTGCAACAATAGCAGCAGAGGTAGTCCCATATTCTCCATTAGGCAAGACAACCACTACAACATTATACTTTCCCATCTTGCCTAGTGCATAGCTATTGTTATCATTTTGATGGACTTATTCAGGACCTTCATGCTCTTCATCGAAGAAAGCCTGGGCAGCGACAAACTCGGTGGTAATAGCACAGATCCAACCAACGGTGTACTTCTAGGGGTCTGACATAGCTGATATTGTAGACAAAGAAAGATAATGTGCGAGTAATCGTGAATGAGAAAATACAGAAGAGAAAAGGAATAAAGTGGTCAGCTTCCGTTGGGCACAAGATCAGGCTATTGCTGGTTATATAATCGGCTTACATACAGTAGCATAACTCGGACTAACTAAATTGAACCCCTAGGTCCGATCCAAAAAGGGGACCATCTTTGGTGCCTTACATTTAAGGTATGGAACAGGATTCGGTCTGCCTCGGTATCCGACCCTCCACCTTCTAAAACCTACTGATTAATACGAAAAGGTAGGTGGTTCCATAGATATAAGAAGAAGGATGATAATTGTTTGCTATCTGGTGGTAACGTCAGACCTTAAGGGTCTGCCTGGGTCACGAATCACCACGTGACCCCTTTTTGCATCAGATTGGGTCGTTTGGTGGTTTACTTATCCACACTTCCTTGCAATTAAGAAAAACACTGCCTTGAAAAACACTGCCTTGGAGAGCTATCATCGCTAAACGAATAATCAATTCCACTTGGTAAGACCGACATTGACTTGGCTGATCGACCACAAAATTACTTTATCGGCAAGTAAGCATAGTTAGGCCTTGCCACAACCTCTTTTGACAGATTTCTTTTCATCATTACCAGTAGTCAATTGACAACCAAACTAATGTCATCGCATCAAATCACCCCGCAATGAGTCATCGGCTGTTTTGCAAAGTGGTTCAAATGGAAACTGGGCGACCGGTTACCACTGTGGACATGTGTTCCGTTAGGTTACGTCCCAGAATACATTTCGAGACCCGTAGATCGCTAAATAACAAGACTCTGATGCCGAGCGCTACGTATCGTCCTAGGCATAGGAAAATTTGCAGTTCCTACTGCTTTCAATTGCCCTGCTTCCAGCTTCCAACAGCCCCACCGTTTACTGCTTTTAGTTGCTTCTAATAACCCAGCTTAAAGATTATTCGGATTTTTAGTACAGTTGCATTTCCCCCCCTCCGCGGGGGGGCGGGCCGGCCTTGCTCTGCTCGAAAACACCACATTGGAAGGCACAGATTTTGGTGAGAGTATGTACTCCGGTACGTACTCTGTACGTGCCACATTTGAGGTATTCAATCACTGGACAAAGAGCTTTTTTCTTTTACCAGTTATTGAACAGATCACTTTAGCGTAATCCTTCTGTGGGTTGTTTTCCGGCTCAGCAATGTAATCACTCTCTTGTGCAGCTGCTTCTGAAGATGTGATTTTCTATTGTTGTTCTGTGTGTGTGTTCTAGCTAGGCTAGCTAGCTATTCTGGGGTTTGTAGGGGAAGGCCTGCGCCTGCCCCGGATAAACAGTTCTGCCGGCCTCCGGGCCGGCTTCCCTCACGTTGCCTTATTCATCCCATTCACCAATGTTCCAACACCTTCGATACCTCATTTTAAAGAGGCAAAGCTGGAAGCTACAGTCCTCCACTCCATGTTTAGTTCTCAAACTTCTATTTAGCCTTGCCTAATGATCAATTTCATACAAAAATCAATTTCAAACGCGCCACACGACTTCGATCTCTCACGCGATATGGATATATGCAATCAGTCCACATCGCCCCAATCCAAGGTTGGCAAACTACTGATCACTGCAGCAACAAAGTCAATCCGCCGCCGCGAGTAGGAGATGGAGTAAAGATATGATGGAAAGAAATTGATGGAACTTGAAGGCCCAAATATACAACATATTTTGTTCTCCTATATATATAAAATACTACATTAAACGGTCGGTAACTAGCTGAAGATGAAAACAAAACAACATCGATCTCGTTCCGCTCTTTCGCCCGACATTTCAAAAAGCCGCCAAATCCAACCATAGGCTAGCAACAACGCCTTCACCAACGCCGCAAGTAAACACTCGGGGCGGTGGGACTACATCCAGGTCTCTCCGTAAACCCCTTAGCATGGATTGAGTGGTTTGACTTAGTCATCTCGGGCCTTTTCACTCTTTCCCTTGATGACGCTGGAGAGGTCACCGACGGGGAGCTGGAAGGGGAAGTCGACAATGGCGAGGAGGATAGCAAAAAGAATGTACCAACCGGCCATGCAGCACACGAAGCCACAAGCACCGCCACCCTGATTTAGAATGTTAGAATAAAGGTATATGGGCTAGATCAACTGGGGGGGTGGAGCATACAATAATGAGTTTTTTGGCAAGGTCGGCGTTGCCAGTGTAATCAGCAGCAAGTTCCCAGTAAGCACCAACTAGCATGAAGAAGCAGAGCATCACACTGAAGAAGATGACGACGAAGACGACATTGGTTCGGAGCGAGCAGACGAGAAAGACAAATGACAAGACCCCCATGAACAGAAGCCAGAAACCTTGGTGTTGTTAGCGTTTAGACTCGGCTTAGATGATCGATATTCATCCTTAATCAGGACTCACCCAAACTAGCGTTGAAGCCAGGCGTCTGAAGACCCTCGGCGGCAGTCTTGGCGTCGGCGGGGGCATAACTGGCGTAGGAGGCAAAGGCGGGGATGAGAGTGGCGCCGTAAGAGAACCAGAAACCACCAAAGGAACAGAAGACGGTGGATGAGAAGCTGTTGCCCAGAACCCACTCGAGGATACCGCCGAGGATCATAAGAAGACCGCCCATGAACATGTAAGGGCCGCTGTAGTTGCGGCGTTAGAATCGCAGTCGCCGAGGTCGAGGCCATTGATGAGTGAAAACATACTTTGAGGCGGCGCCGCCACCGCCGGCGCCTCGCCAGCCCATGAGATCGCAGGACAGAGGAGTGAAGGCGAGCAGGAAGCCAACCAGTGCACTATTGGAAATGTGTCAGTCACGCGAGTTTGAATAGTAAGGCCGTTTGCTGGGCATTAAACATAAAAAGAAGGCCAAGGCAGATTCGAACTCACATTGGAGTAGGGTTGGCAAAGGTGTTTCGCAAATCGCCCTTGACAGCGTTGGGAGGGGACAGGTAGAGCTTTTCGAAGAGTTCGGGGCTCATGGACACGCTGGCAGCGGAGCGGAACTGCTTGAGGGCCTCCATGCGGTTGGACTCGGGGTCGTAGACGCCGTTGCCGTTGCCATTGTGCTTGGGGGTAAGCTCGGAGTGCTCGGTGGTAGCCATTGCAAAGGTCGAGGAGGGATGAGGCGGTGCTCGAGTTGATGGGGATGGCCAGGAGGACAGCGAAGGAGAAGGAGAAGGGAAAGGAGAAATCAAAATGCCTTTATGGTGAAAGACTGGGGTTGAAGAAATGGGCCGCCGGGGATGAAATTGGATATGTTGGGTGCGTGTATGAGGAAACCAGCCACTGTAACACTCAACTGCAATGGGTCATCGGACGGATGCAAGTCTTATAGCACGATATTGACATCGCGAAGACGCTTGGGGCTTGGACACCAGGTTGGCACGGAAGGAGACGAGGCGCCACCCTTTGCTCCGGGCCCATGGAGCTTTTTTTTTTTCTATTGCCAACTCCCCGACAGCTGCTCATAGCTTCTCCAGGCCAATGAAGGCGAGAGCTCCATGACTAGGGCAAGGGGAGAGAAGGGTCTGGGGGTGCAGGCCTGGGCCGGCCGTCCGTAAGGGGGGCGTGCATGGGGGCGTGCTGCCCGTAACGAGTCAATGGCCTTGGTGCGCGGGCGCGTGTGCCAGTCTGAACCCAGTGTCTAGGATTCATCAAAGGACGCCAAGGGGGGCTCTCTCGGTGCTTTTGGCAGCCAGACATCGTGGAACTGCGTAGGGGCACTCACTGCGTTGGGGAACTGCGTCCTCTGTACTCCGTAGTCTGTAGTGGAAACGAGAAGGGGCTCCACCAGTCATGACTAGGCGCCGCCCAGCACTAGCACTAGCACAGCACGCACGGCGGGTATTTAGGCTCCACATGGGGCTCGAGCCTCTGCTTCCCCGTCGTCATGTTGCGGGGGATGAACACACGCTAAGTCAGAGTTGGGGTCGCCCCCTCCCCCAGGATCCCCACACCATCCCTTTGACCGACAACGCGACTACTGTAGACGCGGGCTGGCAGGGAAGGCACTGGAGAGGCACAAGAAGAAAGAAGAAGAAAAGAAAAGAAAAATGGCCCTAAGCCTCACCGTCGTAATTGATGCGGAGTCCACCAGGCGGGAGCCCTAATTGGGGCCCTGGGGCCCTGGGGCCCCAGAATTGGGCGTTCTTGTTGGGGGATCTGGAAAAGCCCTACAGCACGCCAGCTCTGCATCCCCAGACTCCAGAGGCTCCCAGGCGCTGTTCAGTTGGCCGGAGACAAATAGGGTGCGGTGCGGGTCGCCCCAGGGCGTGCAAGCCAAGCGAAGCGTGGCTGACTTGACAAGAGGGTTTCGTTTCCGTGAGGGGAAAACATGCGAATGTCTAGGCTGGGCCAGGTGATCTGCAAACGTGACATCTGGATGGCAGGAGGAGGATTCTAGGACAATGGGTTGATGCCCATGATTTGGCGGCAGCACCGGAACTTCGGACGGGACTAGCTGTCCGCGCATGGAATCAAACGGGCAATCGCTGCTGCTTGTGCAGAGAATCTCGTTGCAGTCCTGAAGTCGCAATGGCCTGTTGTGAGGAGGGGGGCCGACACATACAGTAGCAAACCTTTCTGTGCTGCATGCGGCCACGGCGAAAGGGGGTTGAGCAAGAGGAAAAGAGCAGAGAGCTCCCTCATGGGGTGGCGGGCGACGACTTGACCGTATGGGAAATGCTCGACCAATAAAAATTCATCTACAACAAAAAAGGTCAATTGCGTATTCGATGGTGTGGGCGAGGTAGGAATGCGCATGCGTGTGCCAGGGAATACTACGGAGTGAAGCATTTACACGCAGAGTAGCGCTTCTCCAACTCCTTTAGCTCCATGCCAGGGGGTCACGCCTGCACACCCACACACGCGGGACAGCACGCCGTATCAAACGGAGATCTTGGGCTTTTGTGGTTGCATTGGACTCTGCAGCTGACGAGTTGGGTTCGAAACCTATGCTCTAGCGAGAGTGCGCATTTCTACAGCACACGACAGATATGCCTTGGCAGTTTAGGAGCATCAATGGTGAATGAGGCACTTGGCTCAAATTTTTCCTACTATTGTCTTGTTTCCTCTCCTCTCGTCCTGGTCCTAGTCTCTTCTTCCTCTTCCACGCGCACACACACGTACACACACATACACACACACATACACACACATACACACACATACACACACACACACACACACACACACACACACACACGCACACACACACGCGCGCGCGTATAACACGCATGTATTTGTGTATGTATGCACGCAAACCGACTAGCTACTCTCGGTCCTCATCACGACTCCGTGACTCGCTAGCAGCAACGTGCAATGACTAGACTGACTAGAGCAATTACGGGGCCACAGCAACGGGTGCCCCGAGCCAGTTCGCTTCCCCGCCGCCCCAGGCTTGCAAACTGCAAAACTGCACGCCCCAAGCCAAGCAAGGCCCATTCCAATAACATAAGATGAGGGGGAAGACACAGCCAAACAGAAAGAAACAAACCAAACCAAAAATCACACGCCCGGTGGACGTCGTGACTGCGGTTCCGAAGCTGCAGCTAATCTGTATCCGCCAAAACGCGGCTCCGCAACTTGGTGTGCATCTTGTGTCTCAGCGCCCCCCAATCAAGTTCCCCAGATGGGAAATTCATTCGTTCGGTACTTGGTTTTGCATGGGTGTTGGGGTTGAAGGCGATGCGTGTGTCGGGACAAGTAAAGTCCGAATGTGACATCACGTGTCCCATTCGTCCATTCGCACGCTTGGGGTGCTGGCAGGGTACGTACGTACCTCTATGCCCACTTGCCACTCGCATTGAGATGCTGACACTGCTTGCGAGATGAGACTCGGACATTTCTGCCAAAATTTCGCCCATGTCTATTTTCTTTAGTTGCCCTTGCTCTGTTAACGAATTGTGCAATGCCGTATTCATCTGGCCTTGCCATATAACTCTTCCTATTTTAAGCTGTCCTCCCCTTGTTAAACAAGCGACGTAGTTCACATCACATAGCTGTGTGTCTGGTGCTTCCAGCACTTCCCACCCCAACTCCCGCCTCAATTCGAATACAAACCCCACGTTAAAAGTGCCCATTTACATTACATGATGAGATATTAGCCCGCCTTCTCTCTGGCACTATTCTCATCTCCAAACCCCAAGTGCAAAGGGCCCTATCATGTGGCTACACCAGATCCTGGTCGTGCAGCATCTCCCCGCCCAACTCTCCAGACTAGCCCATCCAGCCTGAACTTGCCCCAGCTTTCCAACCCCAGATGCATCCTGGACAAGAGGTTCCATATGTGCGTCTTGCATTTGACCGCGCTTAGACAGCCATGGTTGCGGCCTGGACATCCCCAGTTGTCGAGCCAATGCCATGCCCAACCACCGGGCCCAGCACCAACTTAGTCCATTGTGTAAGCACAGTTGCCAGGGGAGCTCCCAGGATCTTCGTCAGGGCGCACCGTGAGCTGCCACTCGGAGCTCTCCGACGCATCATACCCAGAAGCTGGAGGTGGAACGTCCGTAGACATCATGTGCAGGGTTCCCCATCGGGGCGCATATTGGACGCGCGGGGGAACCCCACAGACAGAGAGACCGCAAAGAACAAGGAATCCAAGGAGAATTTTGGTCAAGCAAGGATACACCAGGCACGGGGTTGCCCCAAGTCCGTATTTCCACGTGCGCCCAAGACTGTGGGTGGTTGTTCCGCTCTGACGGGGCGGGCTGTGTGGTGACGACTACACATCCACTCACACACTCGAGCACGCCCGCTTGGACAAGGAAGCAATGACGATGCGCTCTCGTTGAGACCAAAGCCCATGATAGGGGCTTCTTTCGGTCCTCGATGTCGCCAACGGCGGCCGCAAAGTGGCGGAACTATGGACCTGAGAGGGCAGTTTCAGCTCATCGTCGACACCTCAGACCTCGCGGCTTCAGGGCGCCTACAATCGCAAGCTTTTCAGATACAGGCCTAGGACCTCAACAACGGACTCAACATAATCTCCCCCCAGCCAAGGATCTTGGAATTAGATGCCCTCCCATGAAACGTGGGCAACAGCTCCGCCGCCCCAAGCCTGGGTCATGCCTTGGACTAGGTGAATTTTGAAGAGGGGCTCACGATGCCAATCCTGCCAGTAACGTCCAAGAATCCAGTTCACAACCAACAGAGACCAATCTCCCGGCACGGCGCCACAATGGGTTCAAATCTCAGTTTCATCTTGGTTGTGATGTTGTGGTGATAAACTTCTAGTTTCCCAATATGTTCATTAGAGGCGAACTAACTAATTGGGTTGGTATTGACGAGTCTATCTTGAAATGCGCAACGATATCGGTGAAAATACGTGAAGAAATTTGCGCAAAGCGCGCTGGTCCAACTCGCTGCGTATATACTGTGATGTAAGACGTAATGGGGGGTTTTTTTTTGGTTTCGTGTTGAGGAAGAAGGAAAAAAATCCTTCATGTCTCCGGCGCGTTACCCCAGAAGGCACTCCCCGTTGTCCGTCTTGGGCCGTAGTAGCGCACACTGCAAATCTCTGGCAGCCCAGCCCCTTTTTTGCCTAAACTGGGCAAACCACTGCTTTTCTTCTCTTCTTCTTCTTCTCTTCCCTTCTGCTCCTGGCTCCACCTGTGGGCATCAGTTGTCTTTACGCATTCCAGTGCTCTCTCCGCTGTGTGAACCACCACTTCCCTGGGTAGACCTGCTCGACGCTCTGCGGGTATGTCCAGAAGACCAGCACGGTTGTTATTTTGTACAATATATGATGAAGGCGGGACATGTTGGGCCGATGGCGGCGCCAGAGCTTGAACTCGGCCAGGAGGATCAGGTTGCCCAAGGCGTTGAAGAGGCGGAATAACCTGCTCGGATTAACTAGGCGAAGCTTACGGGAAACTGGGGTTTTCAGCTTACATGTTTAAGGTAATAAACGTCAGTGTTGCAATGTCTGAGTTTGCAACGTCTCTTGATGCAGTTGCATGCTTTGTAACGGCATACAAAGGTGGTACCCAGAGCGCCATGATGGCCACTTCCAGGAATAAGGTAAAGTGGTAAGTTCTCATCTCTTCATTCCTGACCAAGGTCAAACAGAAAACCCAAAGAGACATGAAGAAGTTAATCTGCGACGGTTGGTGTTAGCGCAACGCGTCCTCCACCTCCTCTCATTCTGGGGGAAGAACACGTCTTACAATCGTCGGTGCCAGCACCATTGTGTTTTTGCGAAAGAAACTCCAGCACAAGGCCGACCCAACCACGACAAAGGACCACTGGGCGCACCCCACGAGAAAGAAATAAAACAATATCTTGTGAAACCGTCTATAGCAATAGTAGTGGAACTCGGGCTGGTTCCAGGCGCCGTCGTCCGAGATGGGATAGCCGCACCAGCGGCAAATCCAGCGAGCAGTAAAGTCACCCATGGTGATCTTGTTGCCGACGACGAACCCGGGCCCCTTGACTATGCACTCGAAGCACTGGTTGGAGAACGGGTACCGCTCGCTCGTCTCCTCGGCCCTCACCAGACAGCCACGGATGGGGTCGTAACAGAGGCACTGGTAGCATGTGGAGAGCAGCTCGTACTTGAGGCTGGGGAACAGGTCGCGGATCATGGGCTTCGTGATCTTGTCGCGGAAAAAGTGGCACGTTCGGCGCAGGCGCTCGAGGTCGCCAAAGTTGAGATAGCGGAGGATCATGACCTGCAGCTCCATGGGCAGTTCGAGGATGCGACCCAGCGCGTTGTCCTGGCCGATGGGCTGGTCATGGCGCCCCGAGAGCGCAATCAGGTTCGTCAGGCTCTGGACGTTTAATTCTTCGTTCCCCGTCGTGGTCGTCGGTTTGGCGCCGGCGCACGATTGGCCATGCGCGTCATGGTTGTCGTCGGATGCCATCGTCATGGCCATGGTGCCGAGGTCCCCATCGTGGGTGGGCCCTGGTGTTTCACCCAACACGCGCTGTTGCACCAGCCGTCTCAGCCGGTCTACGGCCATCTTTCAGATCTCGACGTCGACGATCCCGTTGTTGAGGTGGATGAGGCGCCGCAGTGTCGAGATGAGCCGTCGGAGGCCCTCCTAGGTCAAGTGTCGCCCGGTCGCCGGCGGCATCTTCATCATCTGCGGGGAGGGGCGAGGTCGTCATACAAGGACTCCCCCCTGCAACGAGTCAAAGAGGAAACCAGCGGTAGATAGACTCAGGCTACTTGGCGCAGAACAAGAAGGAAGAAGAGGCAGTTTGGATAAATTAGTCGCCGGGACGCTCAAATACAGTCAGACGGCGCGCTGACTAGAGCGAGACGGAGGGGGCTGCTGGGTACTCGACGGGTAAACGAGTCTAGCGCTGATCTGATGAGAGAGACCACCCCGCCAAAAACCGATCATGTGAAGGCAGTTCGACGTTACCTTGGGTTGGTTTGAAGAACCCTGGGACGGCTTGGGTGAGGCAATTGACGCGTTGTTGGTCTGGGAGGAAACCTATGCACATAAAAGAAAACAAACTTAAAATAAAAAAAAACCCGGCGACGACGGAGCTGGATTCTAGAAAAAGAGGCAGTGCGCTCGGATTCCCCTGACGTTTTGACAGCAGGGTCAACAGGCCAAGGATCATGCTGGTGCGGGAGATCTCACCAAGGATTCAGACTGGTCCAAACCTGAGCTCCACACGCCATGACAAACGGGTGTGTTTCGGCCGATGATATAGGGTAGCAGACGACTGTCTCAACTCAAAAGTGTCAAATGTCATCTACGTAGGTAGGTTTGGCCATTTCTTGGGCTTAAATAGCTGGTTCAACCTTGACTGCAATAAACTGCGAAACCTACGTAATACATTTTGGTTTGCCTTTTGGGCGGTTGGTTTTATTTTTGCCAAGCTGACGGACGGGTGTAGCGCACCAGCCGAATCTCTGTCATAGTAGGTACTACTACAAGACAGTGTGCAACAAATAAAATTAGCCTGGTACCATATCGCTCATTATTAGTTTGTTTTCTTCCACCCATTAACTTGGCGCGTGCCATGTTATCTGTCATCCGTGTTGGACATGGAGTTCAACTGGGCTTACATAATGACTGCACAAGTGGATTACATGTACCCCGCACAACGTTTGTACACACAGTATACTTGTACCAGTTACAACATTATACACAGCACAAGATTATAATACATTTATCCCTACATTTCTAACAGTCCGGCCCTGCGTGCTTATTCTAATGTCGTCAATTAAGCTTATGCGCACATGGAGCCATTGCCCTGCGAGATGTTGCTGGGAGCTGTTTGCACAGCTTCATCTTCAGCTCGATGCCAAATTTTGTACGTTCAACCTGGTCATTTGCCATGCATTGCACGGGCCGTTAGTCCAGTGTTGGAACGGGAACGCAAACACTCTGAGGTTGAGTGGTGCGCTAATGGCATGTCTGCCACGCAAAAAGCATCTTCTTGCGATTATGAGCGGTTTGCAGGATCCATGTAGAGGCTTAACTAGGCCGCAAGATGCACGCAAGAAAAACGACAATAATAAAAAAGTCATGACTGTCTATATTTCGTGGGCTTAGATGGCAGCAAACTACTGCACTAACCTGGTCTGTTTTCCCTCACACCAACAAGTGCCGAGGCCAGCTTCGTTGTACGACGTTTGAGGCTTGGCTTGTCGACAGGAGGATTTTTGGCGGCTTCCAGGGCAGTTTTTATGCCCTAGTAATTCATGTCGGAACGATGCATCGAGAATAATGCATCGAGAATAATGCATCGGACAATTGAAAAATGAAACAGGAAAGCCTCAGAAGATTATTGAAAAGACTGACAGTTGAAAAGCGCAGTGGTTTGAGACATGGTTGGAAGAGGAATTTTGCATTTGGTGCTACAAGGCAGGCGAGTGCTGAATTAAACGGCTGGGTAGTGGGGTGGGGTTGATGAAACTGCTCAGCGCCGACAAGGTAATTGCTTAGATGAAATGAGCACACTTCCAACTCTTAAATGGTTTAAACTATGCTGCAAATATACACAGAAAAACAAGAAACAGTCTGGTGCAACCACGAGAACAGGATGCACACAGCCAGTGCAGGAAATTAGTGCAGAATGTGCCAACCGGATTTTGTGGAAATTGGTTCGCTGCTACAGCAGGATGTTTAGCCCCTAAAGCTTACAGCGTTCTTAGCGCCCCAATAGCTCCTTGTTTCACGACGAATTGAGATCCCGGATTGCATCATTGACGATTAGATAACCCTACACATAGTGCGCATGAATAAGCAGAATTAGACTAGAGTTGCCATATTTGGTTTTTGTATCTTGTTTAACTAGTCTGCTTTTGCTGTTCCTTTTGTTCCTAAACTTCATTACCAATTAGCGTGAGCCATGTTTTATCCCTGCAAACCCGGCCCGTTATGCGAACATCAAAGTCTTCTCCAACTGTCGTATCGTATCCCTCCAGACCATTCAAAATGCGCACTGCGCATGGAGTCCTAGAACAGTTGCCCAAATCATTCAACTCAACATGTCCTTGCAATCCGGCCATACAAATTCCAATTCATCCAATCATCATCTTATTGCCCCATTTGCTCATCTCCGCACTAGCGTCATGGTCCGGCCGCCTCCCCCGCCCACTCCGACATACCCGCCACCAGAGCTAAACTCCATGTTCTTGGATAGCTGGTTGAGTTCATTGACCAGGCAGCATGCGGCCACCACCCGGAAGCTCTGCAGCTTTCCATTGCCGTGAGTTTGACGCCGGGCGCTCGGATTCTGAATACAGCCAACTGCGACGCATGCCCAGCAGAGCTCAATGACAGCTTCCCTCCCCTGGTTGATCCGGGACGGCTGCGAGGCCGTATCTTCGTCGCCCTCTCTACGGTGACGCATCAGATTGACCATCCACGCCATGACACGATCAATCTCCTCTTTGAGTTTGATGGACGAGTCCCTCTGCCGCCGCGTCTGGGAACCCCGCTTGTTCAAAATGAAGCCGCAAAAGACTTCCACTTCTGTCAACATCATCTTGGGCGTCTCGGCAAAATCCATCATGAGACAACTGATGGAGTCTTCGTACCTGTGGCTTGAATTAGACATTTCTCCCGGGAGGCTGGGTCGGGCGCGCGCCGCCCACTTACTGTTTACGAATTTTCCACGCCTCCTCCCACTTGTTCTGCCAGTCAATGTCAAGGTCGTACTGGTCAAGCTTTTCTTCCACAATGTTCAAGAACTGATCCCACACAGACGGGCCTCCACTGGTTGTGGCCCGTCGGACGTTGTTGTGCCAAATCATCTTCTCATCCACGTTTCGGTAAAGTTCGCCCAAGATTTTCTCGGATCGGTAATATTTGTGCTTGGCGCTTGCGAATGCGTCGTCGTCGTCATCGCTGTCTTCTATGTGTTCAATCTGACCGGCGTCGGCGAGTTTGACGTGTGGTGCCGTGGAAAGACTGGGGATACCGAATTAGCACGGACACGCGTGTAAGTAGACGCGAAAGAAGAAGAAGAAGAAGAAAGAAGAAAAAAAGGAAAAAACCAGGAAGAAAAGAAACGTACAAATCGGGTCGAAATCGCGGAGGCCGAGGCAACTGGGAATACTCAACAGGAATGCCAGTCTTGGAAAAGTCAACAGCCGTAGAGTGCAGCTCTGCGAGATCGATGCAGTCCGGGTCGAGACTGCCTTTGTCCTTCACGTCGGCCATAATCACATGCCGCGTTGCAATCACTCCGAGCAGGTCAGTCTTCATGAAACTGATGAAGAAGTCTGTAATGTCGTTTTTGGTGACTGGCCGATTCAGTTCTTTGGCGGCGACTCGCGGGTAGTCTGCGGGCTCAAATATCCTCTCAGGCATCGCGCCTTGATCCCAAA
The DNA here is from genome assembly GCA_020623695.1 of Calonectria henricotiae. Classification (NCBI taxonomy): domain Eukaryota; kingdom Fungi; phylum Ascomycota; class Sordariomycetes; order Hypocreales; family Nectriaceae; genus Calonectria; species Calonectria henricotiae. The sequence continues at coordinate 11,329 of JAHVYB010000308.1, read as the reverse complement.
TAATGTTGTACAGATCGCCGTCAAGATCTCCTCCGCTCAGCTGGCTCGGGAGATCGCGCTCACCTCTCTGGCTGAAGACGATGCAGTTTTGGAGTTTTAGCAGAGGATGCCCTCTGGGTGGCGTAACCATGCGAACCACCCGTACATCGCCTGGATGGAGAGCTGGCGACCGCGTGACGATGACTTGGCCATCTTTTAAGTCGCCATTAACCCGTCGCTGTTTTCTTTCCCAAGTCTTGTCGAACGTGACAAAGACTTCGTCCTCCCTTAGGAAGCCAGTTTCATCCATGACACCGAAAAGAGTGACTCCTTTGTCAATTGGAATTCGGGCCTTGTGCTTCAGAAGCCGCAGCTCTCGCAACACGACATGCTCTACGGCTGATCTCATGAAGCTATCCCGATGATAATCGATGCCCATACGCTTAAGATGAAGCACAAATTTGGAGAACTTGATGTTGGAGCCGACTGCCTGCCGCTGCAAGAAGGTCTTGGTGTTGGTTGTATTGGCCGTGACATTCTGCAAAACTTTCACTGCTCGGTTTTGCATTTCGTGAAACCATTCCTTCTTGGTTCCCATGTCCTCAAGGATCTTGATCATCTGGCGATTGAGCATCAGCTAGAGTGGCCTGCTTGATGTATCGCAGATGCCCAGTTCGCTCATGTCACTGCTAGGGAACTTCATCATGGATTCCTTTCGCAAACAGATCACCTTCCCCTTAAGCCTGGAGTCCAGCGAAAGCATTCCCTTGTAGCCAGCTATCCGAATCTGGAGACAGGTGGGAATTCCGGCCTCTATAGGAAGGGATTCCCATATTTCTTCGAGGGCCTTGTAAGATATAGTCCCCACACCGTCGCTGAACACGCGAGACCCGGACTTGATGTCTGGGATATGGCGGATTTTGATGCCGCACTCGGCGAGTGGAATCGAGTATGGCGTTTCCGAAAAGGCTTGCCCAATGCGAGCTGCGCATTTGGCTGGGGTTCGGATATCCTTGAAATCACCAATCAAAGAGAGAATTGAATCGCGTGTGAACTTCTGATCATTGTCGATGAAGGGAGCGACAAACCACACCGAACGGGCACGAAGCGACGAGTGAGAAAATCCGAGGAAAGTGAATATTCGACCAGCGATCCCAATACCACGCCTCAGAACATCTCTGTATCGATCGAAGATCTCTTCATTCGATACTTGAGGCTTCAAGTTAAGATCTTGACCGTCCTCGTCAAAGAATGACACCCGTAGGAAGCAGTCGTTGTTGCGTGGAAACAGGCGCAGCACTCTGTTTTTACTCTCGGCCTCGGGCCCACTGAGAAGGACTCGCGTGGGAGTGACAATGGCCTTAAAGACCCAGGCTTGGTGCGAAGAAATGCTGGCGCCGTAGATTCGGTCCCTGTGGGGATTCTCGTTACGTGCGTCGTACTCTGCATTCATGACCTCCGCCATTAGCTCGACAATGCCCCGGTTGGGCATGTCTGTTCCAGGGCTCGCAGAAATGGGTATTTTCTGAAAGAGCTGCTTCATGGCATGCGTGGTGACTGGGAAAGACACCTTCTTTCTCCTGGAGTCACCGGCGACACGATCCATGAGTTCGAGCAAATCGCAACCTTCGTTTGGCCGTAGATAACCATTTCGTACTAGGGCTTCTACTTGGAAAAGCAGAGGAAATGGGAGTTTTTTATCAAAAAGAAACTGCTTGCCAAGGAGTTTGAAGCCATCCATATCATGTGGGAATAGGTGGCCTGGCTTTATCGGCAAGTGTCGCCGAGTCCAGATGAGACTATCGCGGGTCCTGAGTAGGCGGACAATGTGGTCAAAAGCCTTGTCGCTGCGTACGTAGATGCGGTATGCCATGCTTTTATCCACTTGATCCGCGTGGGTGGTCCAGGACGGAATGCTCCCCACTCGTCTCCATCGCGCTGTTGTATCAGAAACAGGATCCTGTTCATACATTTGTGGCGGTTCAGTGAGCACCAAAGTGAGGGATCTGTCCTTGTTACCGACCACGACCTCGTGAATGGTGCGATTGTAGAAGTCCAGGCGGGAAGTCTTCATAAAAACGGAGAAAGCCGATTTGCCAAACTTGGCACTCGCAGAGTTGAGCTTGGGCGTGGCGCACCGCTCGATGAACGTGACGATGTTTTCGGGGCCATCGAAGATGGTTTGACCACACGCGATGCTTGTGATGAAGAATGACTTGGTGGGAGGGTCCTTATTTTGCGGAGTGGTTTCTTTTTTGTCGCGTTTGAGTTCGAGATGAGAGACTGTGTGCTTGTCGAGCGATCGATTGCTTCTGAGTACAATGATGGGCTCAGTGAGTATGTGCAGTCGAGCTATATCTCCACCCTTGAGATGACGCTTGGGAACATCATTTGGCGTGCCTGCGTACTCGGTCGCCTTTACTTTCTCGTGTTTTCCGAGGAACTTGATGCAATCGGAGGCATTCAAGAATCTGACCCAAGCCACCTTTCTTCTCCGAGGCTTCTCGCAGGTCCAATTCCGGATTCCCAACTTCTTCATAAATGGGGCCAGTTCAGTCGCCAGAGTGTCGTCGGACAGATCCTTGGGGACATTTCGCAGGTTGGCCTCCATTGCGCCGACTGACTGCGATTGACTGTTCCAGAGTCGGGGTGCACGGGGGAGCCGTCTGATCCTGGCGGCCTGGATTGCATCCAGGACAACAACGATGAGGAGCAACAAAGAAAGAACTGGAATGGGTCACCTAAGAATCACCTGACTTGGTAGTTGATATTAGTCGTACAACCGCCGATTTCTGTGAGGGAGGGGGGAGGGGGCTGGTTAAGAGTTTAAAAAAAATAGCAAACATGAAATGAATACGCCAAAGGTGTGACAAGGCCTTGCGACATGCCCACTGGAACATCCTAATTCCTCCTCGATTTGTGACAACATGAAGCAAATAAGGAGATAAAGTCATATGAGACAAAAAAAAACTAGAGTTCATGTTTATTATTCATTGTTTTATTTGGAGGTGCGGCCACACTTTTGTCAAGTCATTTTAGCTTGCCAATGAGGCGCTCATGATCCGCCGCAAGGGAGAAGAGCATCGGGTTGGCCAAGACTTGGAGATCATTACTGGTACAATAACAACATACAAAATGAAGAAAATGGAAACAAACGTTTTCTATTAAACTGTGGTACCCGGAAAAACGACACCATCCCCAACTAGAAGTAGTGTGTTGCAGTAGGCCCGTGGATTGTGGGTGAGGGGTATCGGTCGGTGTAGTGCAGAACTACCGCGGTGAGCAGCCCGGCATTGAACCAGGTTGATGGTGGGCTCGGTGGGCTGCGGGGTAAATGTTTACACACTCTGCGACTTGTCCCACATCCCGATTGTATTTGCCGAGCCGAATAGCGTTGATGGCTTTGAACAATTGACGGTTCCACCCGCCGTCATGTAAATCTCTCTTCCGGGTTCGCCGTTGTCGCCGCCGTCGGCGCCGAAGCACTTAAAATGTCGTGTACCCGTCCAATTTTCGCGTCGCTCGCATCCATTACATTACTCCTCCCACCTCCGACTTGCCTGCTTCGTCTGCTTCGCCTACTTCGCCTACCCCGCCACCGACACCGACACCGACACCGACACCGACACGGCACCCGGTTACATCATCATGGCGACGACCCCCGGCATGCTCTACGTGACGATGCAGCCCAAGCCCGGGCTGTCTCTCGACCAATTCCACGAGTGGTACAACAACGAGCACGGTCCGACCCGCCTGCGCCTGCCTCAGATCTTCGCCAACGGGCTGCGCTACAAGGCCACCGACGGCCAAGAGCCCATCTTTCTCGCCGCCTACGACGTGACGTCCATGTCACACCTCGAGACCGAGACATATCTCACCCTACGCGCAAACCGCTCTCCCCGGGAGGCAGACACCATTGGCCAGGTCGACGTCAAGCGCTTCTTCTTTGACCTCGTCTACACCAAGGCTGCCTCGCAGTTTGTGCCCTTTGAGAAGCTCACCGATCAGGAGGCAGAGGGCATCCAGACCACCTCTGTCGACATCACCCTCAAGGACGTCGAGGGCGCCGGTGAACAGTACCAGAAGTGGCTGGTTGAGGAGCACATCGAGATGCTCTCCAAGATCCCCGGGTGGTTGCGCACCCGCGTGTTCAAGACCTCCTACCTCGAGAAGTCAGGCAAGGTCACCTACTATGCGCTCCACGATTATGCCAAGGTGAACGGCCAGGGAGGCCCCGAGCACAAGGCATCAATGGACACTCCTTGGAGAACCGAGGTTTTTGACAAGTATGTCGCCAACAAGGGCCGACGGACCTACTCCCTCTTCTACGTTTTTGGCCCTGCGCCTCGAGAGCTCTCCTCTCTCTCAGGACTACCTGAATCCGCTGCGTTTTCAGACTCAGTTACAAAGACTATCCCCGGCCTTAATGCCACCATTATTTCCTCCGTAACAACTGCCGACTCTCTCAACATCCCTTACAGACTTGAGGGAAACCCTGCACCCGACGCCCCCACTGTTGCCTTTAGCAACTCCCTTCTGACCTCTCTAAACATGTGGGATCCTCTCATTGAGATCCTCAAGCGGGAGCGCCCTGACCTCCGTATCCTGCGATATGACACCCGAGGCCGCCATGCCGTGCCTCAGCCCCCAGTCGCCGCTACTCTAGATACCCTTGCTGCGGATCTCCGGGAAGTACTGGATGCTCTGCGCATCACCAAGCTTCATGCCCTTATTGGAGTGTCAATGGGTGGCGCCACCACTCTCAACTTTGCCCTTAATTACCCAGAACGCCTTGAAAAGTTTATCGCCTGCGACTTCAACGCCACCTCGAGCCCTGCCAACACACAGGCGTGGAAAGAGCGCACCGTCATCGCGGAAGAGAACGGCGGCAAGGGCATTGCCAAGCTGGCAGAGCAGACTGTCCCTCGGTGGTTCCACCCAGCGAGCATGGAGAAGGCCGAGCTTGTCAAATGGATGACCGACAATGTTACCGCCAATAGCGTTGAGGGATTCAAGTACAGCAACACTGCACTCTGGGATTACGACCTAAAGCCTAAGATGGGCGGCTGCAAGGTCCCTGGATTGATGGTTGTCGGCGAGGCTGATGCCAAGGGCGCTCTGGTAAAGGCCATGGAAGGCTTTAAGGGATTGCTTGGTAGTGAAGGCGCGGAACTGAGAATTGTTCCCAACGCTGGCCATTTGCCCATGTGCGAGGAGCCTCAAGGCTTCTGGGAAGCCATAAAGGATTATGTATAGACTCCATAGATAAATTACTAAAACGTGTTTACTCAATACCGTCGCATTAATCTCTGATTGCGATAGGTGGTCTGTAGGCATCCGGTCGACAGTGGCTGTTGCTGCTAACCACCTACGTTACCAACGACGCGTAGTCATCTTGTCAAACTCTTTTGCATTGGCCATTTGAACCTGCGCTAGAGTGCAGGGGGCTTTTGTAGCCCCCTCAACATTGCTGGTGTGGTTGGCCAGGGACTGAACCTCTCCGGGGGAAAGCTGAATTCCGAGGCGACACTTTTGAAGCATTCTAATGAAGTCTGTATCGTATTGGCGATGAATCTCCTCGAGATGAAAATGAAGGAATTTGGCGTATTCCCAGGACGGGCTACGGAAAGCCCACTTGTCCCTGTCATAGTACGGGCCGTGACCACTGCGGCAATTGTACCGCTCACTGTCCTTATCGTATCTGGTATGCTCGCCACACGTGATGCAGATATCAAACGGCCTCACGGGGGGCAATTGGCAAAAGTCACCAGTGACAATCAGCTGAACCCCTCCAAAGGCTGGGCCAGTTTTGTTCTTGGACCATTCGTCCCAGTTTCGGGTGGCCTTCATGCATGTGTCAATGCGCTCGAATTGAAAACGCTCAATCATGCTGATCTCGTCAATAATGAGCACATCTGTGCCCCTTATTCTATCCTTGGTTGTTTGCCTGTATGTGCTCTTCGCAAGCTGCTCAATGGGAACTTTGATGGAGTCTGGGGTCCATCCCATATAGGACCAAGTCGTCATGCCATTGACCTGCAGAGCGGCTCGGCCAGTGGGAGCGACAACATAAACCATCTTTCCTTTTTCGCGCAGCATTTTGACGGCGGCCTTTAAAACTGTCGACTTGCCGCAGCCTGCTGAGCCGGTGTAGAATACATTGTGTCCCTTAGCTATGAGGTCAAGAAGCTGATGCTGCTCCGCGCTTAATGACGGCTCAGTGTCAACGTCAATGGTCGCCTCGATGTAGGGCTCGTCAGGCTCGTCAGGCTCGCCGGCATCAGGACAAAAGATGCCCATAGCTTGCAATCTACGCCGGCATTTCTTAAGTCGCCGAGAGTTCAAGACGTCAATCTTCAATTTCTCCGCCTCCAAGAGGCGTTCAGTCTCTGAGAGGTTGTGCCGCAAGCAACGACGGAGCTCTAAGCGTAGGTCCCTGCAGCGGCGAATGGTCTGAGGGAGGCTCTCGCTGCTGGGTTTGCCAGCATACTGATTAACTGCAAGACGTTCATCACGACCTTGAGTAGGGCTGGTAATGGTGGGAACGGCGGGCTCTCGGTATGTCCTCGTGAACTTGAAATTGTACAATGATGGTTGACGTGTACGGGCGCCAATCACGGACGTCTTCGAGACAAGCTAATAGCCATGTCAGCAGTGATTAATACAGTAGTGTAGATGGGTCCTTACGTATTCCTCAGGCATTTCGAGGTAGTATAATAATGGCTGTGCTGTTCGATACTCTTTACTGTTTGTCAAACCCAGAAGTTAGGGCTTGAACTTTTGGCCGGAAAAGCTAGATTATTTATAGCAGTAGAGAGACCCCCATACTAGCATTTGTTTAATTGCACGGCACATGGTATCCAGGGGCAACTACGAGCAACCAATTGCTGTGAGTTTCTACTGGACTCCCTGGAGCCAGCTAGTAGGCCGTTCATAGATTCCTGAAGCCATGGACGTCGGTAACTCTTCGTGAAATCTGTTGTCGTGTCCTACGGAGATATTAGTATTCTTTGTCCCAAGTATTTGGCTTTTATCCTATGCCGAACAATGGATTTGCCGATATCATACAGAATTTATCACATACTACCCTCATGGCTAACTGGCATATTACGTACAAATATACATTCACATGAGATATATGCTGCAAATCCTCAATATTCTATATTATTTCTAACCATGGTAGACGTTACGCTTTTGATTTAGTGGTTAGGGCCTTCTCGCATTTAGTATTATATATTCAAAAATCATAACCCATCAAAATGGTATTATCATTTGGTGACCTCTTTTACTCCGACGGGAAACCAGTTCTCTTGCATATTGTCGATAAACTTGCCAAATTCATCCTCAGACAAGTAATGTTCTCCTAGTATGTCCGCCCATTGTGGGAATACATCATATTGCGTACAGGGACGCATGTCCCACTTTTCCCATATCCATTCATTGTAGTTTGAAGGAGATGTTTCGATGCATATGGAGTTAACGTCACACTTCTGACCTGGATCGAAATTGCATCGAATGGTAGTTGATCCATCCCTGAGATATTCTAGTCCAAGTTCAAAGTGATCAAAATTATCTTGAAAACATAGATCCACATCATAGGCTATATCTCTTATACGCTGTTTAGGGCCGAAGCGGCTAGGAAAAAGTGCTTTTGCGGCATATACCAAAGCCACATCGCGCCGAATTGAATTTTGGAACACCTGAGAGCACAATTCAGGCGCTAGGCTACCGTCGAAAAACGTAATCATTGAATCAGAGGGCATCCCTTGAGAAGTCAGGGCAAGGGCCGTGGCGAACCAACGGGCCATGACCAAAGAAAGATGATTACTGCTAGTTCCAAGAGCCGCTTCAATCGAATCTTGATGTACATGATAATCTGGGAAAATATTTTGCCAAAGGCTAATACGTCGTTCAATGCGAAGATGTGGATTCTCGATGCAAAACGGTATCAATCCTTTTGCATGTCTCTCGGGAAATTGTACGGCATTATGATCCTCGCTGAGAAGGATACGTCGAAGGTGGCATCGAGCCTTCAATGGGATAGACTTGAGGAAGAAAATAGATGCAGCTGCAGCTGAGAATCGACGTTTTCGGTACTTTCCCTCTATTCTTTCTGATCGTGCTGGACAAAGCTTTATAATGTCGTTAACTTGATTATGAGTGGGTATGCTCCAATCTTCGAGCCCAAGGCATAGGCGGACCACTTCTGAAAGTATAACATAGGGCAACTCAACGTAACCTGGATACTCCAGGTCTTCGCCGAGTTTGATCTGATCGACAACACGCGGACCGTGCAGGGAAATGATGAGGTGTAGCGTATATGCAGTTGCGTGGGGATCAAGAGAGCGGGGTGAAGATAAACATGTAGGGGTGATTTCTCGCAGGTTATTATCGAATTCGTCTTCGTCCACGTCCTGACTTAGTTGTTGGAGATAGTCCATCCTCTGCTTAAAGAAGGGGAATTTATTGACAACCATGGTGTAAATGTCTGGATTGATTAATCCACATAGGCGTTCAAGTTGAGATGGTAGCTCGGTGTAGATATCCATACAAAAGTTCTCAAGTAATCTCGCGGCCAGGTTGAGATAATCAGAATGGATGGTGGAAAAAGTGATGACATTCAGACTGAGTGCGAGACCGCTTGTTTCTTGCGCAACCAGCTTGCATGTGTACATGAGATTCAGCTCGATGGGGTCTCCAGTTGAGGCAGTAAGCTGTCGCAAGTTGGAGCTGGGGACATAGCCATCAGGGAGGGTAAAATATTCGCGATAGATGGCGAACCGCAGCTCGGAGGGCAGGGCGAGGAGGGAGAAGCGAGGCGACATGGTGTTCTGCGTTGAGTTGAAGGCTCTGAAGATGGTGAAAATGTAGGAGTTTTGCGAGACGCTAGAAAGCGGCGGTGCAGGGGCTTTAGTACCCCGTCAATTGTGGGTGTGGCGGATATGGCCTTGGGCGCGATTAGTACAAACCTTGTCTCACAGTCACGAGCACTGGCCGCAAACAGCCATATTTATTTAAATATAGTGTATTTAGTATGGGGCAGCATATTTATCAAGGTATAATAGTGATTTGTGTCCCCCTGAGGAGAGGGACGGCTCAACAAGGTAGCAACACCAAGGAGCACGTCAAACCTTTAGACTTTCAAATCCTGTGGTACAATTGCCCTTGTGCCCACAATCACCTTGGAAGCCTAAAGGCAATGTAAGATGAAAACTATGAAGCTTTCTCCGATAGAAATGAAACACGATAAAAAGATGGCTTTCCCGACAGCCAGAATTGGTGCATTTCAACGCACCCACAAACACACCCATAAACAACATTAGTTAAAATGTCTACATTCCAACGCTGCCTCATCTATGAAGGCGACACCCCTCCTGAATCCGACTCTGCACATAGATATGTGCATCGAGAGATCCAGGCCACTGGTATCCAATTTACCACAGCAGATAAACACTACCTCGACAAGGAAATCAGGCCTTTACTATATCTGATACGAAAATATGATGCAAAAAGGGGTCACGTGGTACTCGTGACCTAGGCAGGCCCTTAAGGCCTGCCTTCACCACAAGATAGCAAACAATCATCATCCTTCTTCTTCCATCACACTCCTTATGTATTGTACATACCATTACCACTCTCCCATTGTATCCTTACTATCTTTTACACCTAATTCGCTTATTTTGGTTTCCTAGGGCTCTTATGCCATCCCTTGGGCACTGAAGGAAGAGTACCATAAATCGGTTGGGCATCTTTTCGTGGGCGTCCTCGAGGTTGCTTCATAGGTTCCTCTGCCTTACTCTCCTTGGCCTTAGGCTTTGTTTTGTTTTTGTTCTTATCCCGACCAGCTTCGGCACCTGCCAGTCCACCGGGATGCTTTGCCATGAATTCCTCAACCATCTCTGCATCAATGTCCTCGGCTGGCACCCATCGATTATGGTGTGTTCCCCAGCCTTTCCACTTGACCCAATAGCCAACACGAGGCTTTGGATCCCTTCCGTGGTCACTGCCTTGATTCCGAATTTCCTGCCGCACAATATACTCAACCTCGTACTGGTCATTGCCATTGTCCTCCTCAATAGGACCAGGTTCTTCCGGTTGGAAGTCGTCGGCTTGTGCTGGGACTAGTTGTTGACATGAAATCACAGGATGAATTTTCATGTTTTCTGGGAGCTCTAGCTCACAAGCAAGATCTCCCACCATCTGCTTAATCCTAAAAGGACCCGCGCGTTGTTGAGACCATTTCCTAGGCGGCTTTCCGGGAAGATGGTAACCGTGGTGTAGTCGTAAGTAGACTCGATCGCCAGCCTTAAGTTGAATAGGGCGGTGCTTCGCGTCATACCACCGTTTGCCTTTTGCCGCTGCGAAATCCATGGCTAATCTCGCATCTTTGCGGATAGCCTCTCTCAAAAAGGGAATATCGGCAAGCTCGGATTCAGGTCGGATTGCTTCCAGCGGTCCTTGTAGACTATGTCCATAGATGAACTCGTGGGCAGATGCTCCCGTGCCAGTATTAAACGCCCCATTGAGATTCCACTGCAGTGCAGGGAGCACATCGGTCCACTTCCCTTCTGGGTTCTCCATGTAATAAAACCGTATAGCTATTTCCACCACTTGGTTCCGGCGTTCTGCCAGCCCATCTGCCTGAGGGTGGTATGCAGTAGTCATAGCCAGTCGGGTCCCAAAACTCCTCCATAGCCCTCTCCAGAATTTAGAGGTAAATTTTCCATCTCGGTCTGAAACAATTACCTTTGGCATTCCCCAATCTGACAGCATTAGCTGGCGAGCCAGCACCGTAGCCCAGTCTTTAGCAGTATATCGGGAGTTACCTGGTATCAAAAGACCCCTCTTACTTGCAAGACAGGTTACGGTCATCAACTGGTCAAAGGTATCAAATCCTTCCAGAGCCCATGGTGTATTCTTAGATGGTACTGGTGGGAGCTCAACAATAAAGTCTATAGCAATAGTATGCATAGGCTCCATCGGAGGTCGGTTTGGTTGATAATTGCCAATAAGCTGTTGTCGGTTGGTCTGGCCAAGGCAGCAGGTTTCGCAGTTGCGGATATGCTTTTTCATTTGATATGTGAGGTTTGGTATGGCTAGCCCTGACAATTCCTTGGCCATTCGACCCAGGCCAAAGTGGTGCTGATCATCATGTGCCATCTTTAGCATATCTTCCACCAAGCAATGTGGTACGCAGAGCCGCAAGTATCCGTCTGGGCCATGGTTATAGAGCAATCCATCGTGGAATTCGAAAAATACCCCGCGCTTTGAAGAGTTCGCGATGTCCTCATCGTTTAAACTTGTCGGGTCTGTCACCGCCTTGCCGACAATCATATCAATGATCTTGCTA
>JAHVYB010000307.1:0-37198 GCA_020623695.1 Calonectria henricotiae | reverse complement strand
ACTCATGGCCGTATCTCCGACAGATATGTGCTGGATGGTTAGCTTGCTCGTCATGCTCTTGTGTTTGTGCTTGTGTCTGACTGAGTGAGCTTCATCTCTGTTGCGTCTCTCTTCGTTCTGTTTTTGCTTTGTCGTGTTTCTTTCAGTTTCATTCTCTTGGTCCTTTTAGTTTTTTTTTTGTTTTTTTTTTTTTTTTTTTCTTTTTTTTTTTTTTTTCTCTTTTTTTTTTTTTTTTTTTTTTTTTTTTTTTTTTTTTTTTTTTGCCTCTGAAGCACACGTATCTGTCTGTTACTGGCTCGTTGCTTTTGCTTGTTTTCCTTCATTTCAAACCGGATTGGCACTATGCGTGGCGTTACCCTCCTTTACGGATGCTTCGCTGCCTGGTCCATGTCGCTCTGGCCCCCAACGTGATAGCTGGATCCTATACTTTCTTTTGCCATCAAATCAAAGGAGGCTTTTTGTTTGCAGGACTGTCGCCATCCTCGGCTTTACAGTAATATTTCTCCTCCCCTCCTTCATCTCACCCTCCATAACCCCGGATTTCCGTCATGCAGATGGCCCAAGCCAGATTCAGTGGATGTCTGTGAGGTTGCGTCGCGTCAAGGTGGCGCACTCATCCCGGGCCAGCCGAGCAGGTTACATTCATACATGGGGCACGACATCTCCGCCTAGGGGTAGATGAAAGAAGAAAAAAACAAAAACAAAGTTGATGACTTGGCAAACTCCCTTCAGTCCGAATGACACACTGCCAGCTATGGCTGATGTCCTCTACACCCCCGGCCTAGGTCTTGCAGCTCTCTAGGGGTACCTGGAAGCGAGTCACTCGCATCTGGTCATCGATACCGATGCCGATGCGCAATGTGGTCGATAAAGATCATACCAAGGTTACTTGTCGCATATTGAAACTCCCCACATGATGGCTAGCTACTGCGGGTCTCCCGCGTCCGTAGGCGCATTTGTTAACCTGAAGGGCAAAGTAAAAAAAATTAAAAAAAATGACGTCTCAACAAAAGGTGCTTTTTTTGAGGCTGCAACTAATCGATTACCCGCATTACACCGGGCCCAATCTCGATGGAAATCTGCAAAATGCGAATCCCAGCTGATTGCCTAGTCTGGTTGGTACCTCGTATACCTTTTCCACTTCTATGTATGTTGCTGTATGTAAGTTGAAACGACCCGCTATGGATATAATTTTAGGAACGCAATGGATATCAAAACCTAACAGATATGGAAATGCCCAATATCGACCCCAACGCCGCTGCTTGTCCTCCTTGCCAGTCGGCTTTTCATGTGATACCCACACCCAGCACCCCATTGGAAGGGCCCGCGGTGGCATGCATTAATGACGGCGGACTACCAGGTAGCCTTCATGTGTGGTCGTGTAATCAGTGTGTCGCCAGTCAGACACACGTCCTGTTGTCCTGCCGCCCCCCGCGCAGTCCGGTTCGGCGGTAGCTGACCCGGGATGTGTGGGGCGCCCGAGTATTTTCAACGTCATGTCCGTCTGCCTCATCCAGGCAGAGGCCGTGGATATGGCGAATCGAGAGTCCAGGCAGAAATGGCGGCCTAGTCATCGGAGATGGAATGTCGTTGGGCGGAAAACACCCTGTCAAGGCCAGGGTGCGTACCCGACGGGCCGTGCCCACGGCAGCTGAGGGGGACGACGTTTGCCGACTGTCGGATCCGACTGACACACACACTAACGCCACAACTTTTCTTCTTCTTAAGACTTCGCATACCGGCTCTTGGCTCGAATCGTCTTGCCGTATCGAAAAAAAATGTACGGGAAAGGCATCATAGCCAACGTTAGGAAAGCCAACAGCGATGACGCCCAGTGGTAGTTCAGCTTGTTGTACATCTGGGTACCAAACAGGGGGAATGCGGCTGTGGAATGCACGGTTAGCTCTGTTATCTCTCTCCCTCTCTGATTTGGTAGGATATGCGTGTCTGTACGTGTGTTCCCGCCCCTGTGCAATGTAATGGATTCAAAATAGCCACAACGCGCACACCCCGCCCCAGATCCTTGGTCTCTTCAGGGCGTACACGCGAGCCTGCTCACCGGCTCAAGGGAGACGGCCGTCCACAGCGGTGAGGCCCGCCCAAGATGGAGATGTATGGGTAAAGTAACAGACTGTGCAGGACAAGGTGTAGTGAAACAAGAGGAGAGGGGGGAAGAGGAGCAAAATTCCCCCAACTCACCTGCAAAAGCACAGCGCACGAATGCATTGGCGGCCAGGGCACTCGCGGCGTACTGGGGATACGCATCCACCTATCGACAGCCTCAGTCAGCATTGGCTCTCATTTGGCACGGGCGTCTGTCCTTCCCCTTGTGAATGCGCTTCCCAGCCATCTGGGTTGCGCGGACGAGGAGAGGGTGGGTGACAAATGACGGCATGGCTGCATGGGCGTGCCACGGGAAGAGGGGGAGATTCACCAAAAATGTAAAGATGCCGGTGAAGACGAGGATGATTCTGTTGAGAAACATGGCGGTTAGCCACAGACGGACTTTTGCAGGAGGGGAATACGAGATTAAGGGGAGCCATCAGGATGTCGCAGCCATGACCAAGCTGTGACTAAAGACCGCCTGGGTATCACGAGGCGTGGAGATGGGTGAGTTTGGGTCCATTTACACATCAATGGCAATAGAAGGTGGTGTTACAACGCCTTGTGTAACGGCCTCGGTGAAGCCCAGGGGCCTTCAGACTTTTGAACTTTGGGCCTCAAGGTCTGGAAACAGGGGGGCACATTGGGGGAAATGGGGGAAATGGGGGACTGCTGCATTCTAGATGCGACCTTCGCGTGTAGGTGCATCAACAAAACATTACTTACCCAGCTCCGAATAAGGCGGATCCAATGATGGGCACTATCCAGTGCACCGAGGGGTAGCAAGTCCATCCGAAAATGAAGATGCCTACTGGTCCGAGGACGGATCCCACAATCGCTGGCGGCAGGCGAAACTCGGGCTCGCTAGCCCCCTCAATGCCCGTCTCGGCGCTCAGCTTTGCCGTCAGGCGGATACGAATGCGTTGGAAGACGGGATCCAAACAGGCCGCAAAGAACATGCCGGCAAGGATACCCAAGAAGGTGAGACCACTCTGCCACAGGTTGAAGCCATATACGTTCTTGAAGACGAGCGGGAAGGCGCCGAAGAAGAGATACAAGATACCAAGGAGAATGGCGGCAAAGATGCAAAGGTTGAGGCACATGGGCTCAAATATGAGCAATTCGAAAGGTCGGAGAAGCGAATGACCCATGGCGCTGAGAACCGACTTTTGGACCTTCTCAATAGGTGCCTTCCATCGATCATCGTTGGTGGTCTTGCGAAGCTCCCTTGCCTTGTTCCTAAGAGGGATGGGGTCTGACAAATACATGTTAGTGGCCTGTTCATGTCCGAATCTTTCACCAGTATGAAAATTGATGGCTTACGATAGGTCTCGGGTACCAAAAAGACGATGCCCATGAGGATCGCAAACGACCACATGATCAAGACATAATACGTCCATCGCCAATCGGTGTTGTAGTTGATGAAACCACCGACAACAGGTCCGATAGATGGGCCAGTGAATGGAGCCATGGAGAACATAAGCATGGGCGCCTGGAGCTCATGACGAGCAAACATGTCTCCAACGGTACCGCCTGATACGGCCAGGAATGCGCTGCCAGAGAAACCATCGAGAAATCTGGTGACGAGCATGGTCTCAATGTTCTTGGAAACGGCTTGTGGAATGATCCAGATGACATAAAAGGACCAAGACACGAGGTAAATAGGTCGACGACCATAAAACTCACTCAACGGACTCATCAACATGGGTCCCAAGCTGATGCCCAGGACAAACAAGGAGAGTCCCAGGGTTGAGACAATTCTTGAGCTACCAAACTCATCCTCCATACGCTCATACGTCGACGCAAAAATGGAACTAGCGCTAGTTCTATTGGGTTTAAAAACAAAACATGTTAGTTACTGTCATGTCTTACTTGGACGAGGCTGTCTTGGACCCTGATCTTCAGGAAGGATCTGCGGCGTAGCGCGCGCGCGGAGCAAGCTTGCCAAGACACAATGGAGAGAGCACACAATAATGGAGAAGCGGCGACAAAGAAAGAAAAGAAAGAAAAAAAAAACTTACACGCAGAAGCTGGCCATTGAAACAATGGAAACAATGATCCATTTCCTCAGTTTGTTAAAACTACGCGGGCACAAGGGATCTTCGTCGCCATTGTCCCATCCGATTTCAAAGGGGTCCTTTTCGGGGGCGGCGACCTCAGCTGCATCGTCTGAGCTGTTGTTGGCGTCGTCGCAGCTGTACCAGTTCTGCGGGCGAGTTCGGCTCAAGCTTTCAGAGACAGAATTCCGAGTTGTCGAGTTTCGTCGGGCTCCCGACTGAATGGGCGTAAATATTGTTGCGGCATCGTCGCCAAGGTCGCCCGAATATGACGAAGACGAAGCCTTTTCGGGGTCTTGCTCCATGGTTTTTTTTGGGGGTTTTTTTTTTTTGGTTGTTGCAGAGGTGGTTTCCGTTTGTTGGTCAGTTTTTTTCCGCCCCCTTCTTCCTCAATACCTGCTCCGGTTCACCTCCAACTGAGGGTGGGTTGTTGATTAATTAGGACAGGCGGCGGGTCAAAGGGAATTAGACGGGGGCTGGGGTTTGGACAAGGGACGGTTGTGTTGGTAAGATGCAGTGAATCAATCGGAATCCCAATCGGGAGGGCAGATCTCGAGATCAAATATGCGAGTCCATGATGAACCAGGCCGGTGTCGTCAGAGGAAATGACAACCAAAAGGAGTCACGGGAGGGCACCCCGACTCCTCAAACTCCGTGGAGCCTGTTGAGCTCGATAATCGGGCTTGCATTACTCATTGATATTTACTCGAGTGCATCGTTATCCATCTTTACCTACGGACAGTGGAGCCCATGGAGCCCATAAACAGCCTATGGCGTATCGTCTGGGCCGCCTACTCGGATATTGGGCGGAGGAGACGCCGTCTTGCCGGTGGATGCTCGCTACTCGCGTCCACGCAAACACCGTAGCGGAGCTGACTAGGGGTTATAGGACATTTGGCCTGGCGGCTGATCTAACGGCTGGAGAATATGTTGGTCACCATGCAGACCTAACAAGACTGCCTGCAAGACTGCCTGCTCGGCTCCGTCACCGAGCACGGCTTATTCAACTACGGCCTTGCGTGGCATCCCCATACAACACACCCTTGGGTTCTCTTGCCTTGTACATTCGAGCTTTACAGCCGCGACTATTACCAATGGTACAGTGCCAAACTGTCAACATCAAACCAACCAACCAACCAAACCCCCCAAAAAAAAAATTTTAGGGTCGGCGCTCCGGGCCGCCGATTACAAGCGGCATGTGGGCAGTAGGGGGCAGCAGTTGGAGTTCCCGATAAAGCTTGGGATGAAGCCAAAACCCATCGTTCGGTTTTGTTTTTTTTGCCTTTTGATCCTTCTTCCTTCTCCTCCTTCCTCTCCCCGGGCACCCCTGCGGCGCACCGAAGTCTTCTCGCCCCATATTGTCGCATGATAACTGGTCATCACTCAGCGGACACAAGACCGGCACTAGCGCCCAAACACCTCCGTCGTAAATCTAGATGATGAAACTATCGCGGTGTTGCAGACCGGAAAAATATTGCCAAAAGGAGTTCTGCATATGGGGCACTGCCGGCATCCCAATTTTGAGTTTCGGAAATAGTGGGGCTTGGTCGGCAAATGATAACGGCAAACTGACATGATGATGGTTTAAATGAAAAAAAAAAAAAAAAGTATGAAAAAAAAAAAGAAAAGGCAACGTAATCACCGTGCAAAGGAAAACTCCAAGTGCATACATGACGTAGCTAGATATATATTCATTTCGTTTACAAACACTTCACACAACAATACGTACACTATCTGTTGTCTCTATCTATGTAACAAGCAATCGCAAAGTTTACGTCATCCATCTCGGTCGTGTACTATGTAGGTTGGTTGGCCAAACCAGCCGGCTCATGCAGACGTGATATAGAACAACCCGAAGCTCCCCCCAAAGAAAAAAAAAACAATCAAAAATCAAAAAAACCAACAGGCAACTCATACACCTAATCTCCTTCTAAGACCACCCCGCAAACGTCAACATTTCCAGGCCGTGAAACCCAACGCCAAGGGCAATGCAGTAAAGACAAAAAAACGACAACTCAACCCTATACCAACCAGTGGGATAACAACACAGGCTCCCGCTGACTTATATACAAACCCTCTTCCCCTCCCCCCACTCCCCACTAATCATCCCGAACAACATTTCCCATCATCCATCCCACCCCTCAGTAAGTCTCTGAAAGGCTTGAAAAGTCTGGAATGTCGGCCTCGGCACAGCTAAAGCCGCGGCTGTACGTCTTCTCAGGTAGCACGCCGGCCTTGAGACCGGCCTGGTAGCTCCACTGGTAGGCCGACTCGGTCTTCCAGGTCCAGTACCACCAACCCCAGCCCTTCTCGAAGCTGTGCATCTGGGCCTCGGCGAAGAGCCTGAGGAACTTCTTGTAGTCGCTGCTCCAGTCGCTCGGGTCCGCGTTGGCGCCGTCGCACGAGCATGTCGAGTTCTTGGCCGGGCACCGCGGCGTCAGGATGGACGTGCTGGAGTTGCCCGTGTCGTACGTGCCCTCCCACCGGTTGCCCCAGCCCACGCCCGTCAGGAACTTGGCGCAGTCGGTGTCGGCCTGCGACCACTCGGCAAACATGGTCGGGCCGTAGCCGGTGCTGGTGTCCATGCTCTTCTCGGCCTGCTCGGTCCAGCCGTCGCACGCGTACTTGATCTTCTCCCTATGGGTAAAGTCGATCTGGTTTTCGTTGAAGACGACGTACTGGTGGACGTCGAGGACCATGTCGTTGTAGCCCGTCATCTTGCCCTGCCAGTTGTTGAGGCCCATGAAGCCGTCGCCAAAGACGACGAGGGCGTTCATGCCGTTCTTGCGCACCATGGCGTAGACCTTCTCGGTCCAGCTGATGACCTCGCTCGCCGAGAGGAACGTCATGCGCGGCTCGTTGGCCACGCCGTAGTGCGAGATGACGTTCTTGTACCGGTCCTGCGCGAAGAACTTGGACATGCGGTTGTGGATCTCCATGGAGCGGTTGGCGTTGGTGGCGCCGTCTGTGCCGTTGAGCCAGCCGATGCTCCCCCACCGTCCGCTGTGGTTCCAGCCGTTTTGGCTGCCTGGGATCCCGTGGAGATCCAGGTTGACCCGGATGCCGTACTTGCGCGCCCACTCGATGCCCCTCAGCAGGTACCGCCAGGACGTGCGGAACAGGTAAGGGTCTTTGTCGTAGGTCTGGACGGCCCAGTACGAGAAGCCAATCCTGACGTGGTCGATGCCCGCCGCCGCCATGTCCTTGAAGTCCTCCTCGGTGATGAAGGTGGCGTAGTGGTTCTCGAGGATGCTGGACGCATCGGACCCGAGGTGCTGCATCAGGGTGTACTCGTCGATGATGCCCAGTTTCGTGTCGTACTTGAACAGGGACGGCGTGATGAAAGGTTCCAAGTACAGCCATCCTCCTATGCACACCCCGCGAGCCGGCGTCTTTTTGTATGAGCCCCAGTCCTTGTTGAGAGCCGCAACTTTGTCGTTGGCCTGCGCCGAGTCGTCCCAGTTCGTGAAGAGGCCCATGACGGGGAGGTCGCCCACCATTTTGTCAGTAAATGTGACGTTGAAGTCAGTCGTCGTCTTCCAGGTCCACGGGTCGAGGTATGTGTTTTGCCATTTCGCGGGAATGTCCTTGTGGTCCATGCCGTCCAGGTCGGACGAGGTGGAGCTTGAGCTGCTGTCGGAGCCCTTGCCCTTGTTCTTGTTGCTGACGACGACTGCGACGACAATGATGATGATGATTAGGAGAACAGCGCTGACTCCGATTATGATCCCTAGCATTCCTCGTTAGGCCTCAAAATGTTTCGCTTTAACGGCAACCATGTTCGACTCACAAAGTTTCTTTTTGCTCTTCTTCGGCCGTCGCTCATTGTAATAGTCCTTTTCTCCCAGGCTGTCGTCGCTCCATCTGGTCTTTCCGCCTCTAATTCCAGAAGCGTCCCCTTCCTCCATGAGGGCGCCGCTGACCACTCTCCGCTTCTTGCCGCCCTTTTTGTTCCGCAACGGCCTCGATTCCTCGTAGTCTCTGTAGTCGGCCCGGCTGTCTCTTCGTCTTCGCTCAGTTCGCTCAGTTCGCTCAGTTCGCTCTGCTCGCTCCGAACGCTCCGAACGCTCCCCTCGCTTCGCCCTGTCTGCCACCCGCGCCGCCCTCTCCTTTCGTCGCTTGTCCCGCTCATTTGACCGGTTCAGGTCTGCTAGAGCTCCCGCCGATAGTGTTTTTGCGCTCCCCTCGCCCCTGTCCTCGTCGGACCCGGAGACTGGGCGGCGGGCCCCCGACGACGAGGACTTCTTCTTGCGACTGCTCTTTTTTGCCGACTGGCCATTTCGGTGCCGCTCTCGATCTCGGTCTCGGTGCTTGTGGCCGTGCGACGCCCGGGAGGATTCTCGCGGGGGCATTGTGTGGTGGTAACTGAGTTCGGTTGGGTGTGCGGCCGCGTCGGGTGGGCTTGGATGGAGGTCTCAATATTGGAAGGCATCAAGCCGGTAAGAAATACAAAAAGGTAATATGCCACGTCGATCGAGATGACGACTCCCCCGACTCCTCATGCCCAGTTTTTGCTTCGTATTGTCTGTCTGGGCGCATCTTGGCGGGTCTGGGCGTCTAGAGTGCGTCGGCCGGGCAACAATCTTATCGCGGGGCATTGGTGGGCATGGAGCATGGAGGCATGCAAGAGGCAAAGCGGCACGGGAGAGTAGCCTTAGTTAGTGGGTCCATAGCTGTCAATGGGTACCTACCTACCTATGTGTGCGCGTGCGGTACAGAGGCGATCGGAGGCGACGATTGCCGCCGCACCCCGCTGGGGCCGTGACAAACCGAGCTTGACATCACCGGCGCCGAGGACAACCAGCCAAGCTAATCTGAATCAGCCGGACGTCTAAGCTATGTGTACTACCACCGTCATGCTGTTTCTGACCCCGTTTCCATTTCCAATCTCTCCAATTCACCGCCCCCTTCTCTCTCGCGATCCGACATGAAACATTGCGCAGTACACCAGCTGAAGAGAGCGCTGCTGCGTCAGTCCGCCCTTCGTCTCTCGGCCCCTCTGGCTCGCCGTTACTCGACACATCCTCCCAATGCCAGACTAAACATCCCCATTGACTATGGTACGACGCCCCTGCTGGCCCACAGCTCCCAGGCCGCCTTGAGCAGCAAGGAGCTCCCCGAACAGGTCCGCAATGGAACCACGCAGAAGATGAACCTGTTCCAGGCCGTTAACGACGCCATGAGCACAGCCCTCGCCGAGGACGAGTCGGTCGTCGTCTTTGGCGAAGACGTCGCCTTTGGGGGTGTGTTTCGGTGCACCATGAAGCTTGCCGACACGCACGGCGCCGACAGGGTCTTTAACACTCCGCTTACAGAGCAGGGCATCATGGGCTTCGGCATTGGCCTGGCCGCCGAGGGCATGCGACCAGTGGCCGAGATCCAATTCGCTGACTACATATACCCGGCGTTTGACCAGCTCGTCAACGAAGCGGCAAAGTTTAGATATCGCGATGGATCATGCGGCCGGAGCGTCGGAGGTCTCACGGTGCGGATGCCGTGTGGCGGCGTGGGCCACGGCGGTCTCTACCACTCGCAGTCCCCCGAGAGCCTGTTTACACACGTCCCCGGGCTGAGAGTAATCATGCCGCGCTCCCCGTCCCAGGCCAAGGGTCTCCTCTTGGCGGCGATTCGCAGCAACGACCCGTGTGTCTTTTTAGAACCCAAGATCCTGTACCGAGCCGCTGTTGAGCAAGTGCCCACCGCGCCCTACGAGCTTCCACTGTCAAAGGCAGAGGTGCTAAAGGAGGGCAGCGACGTGACCATTGTTTCCTACGGCCAGCCTCTGTACCTGTGCATGTCGGCCATCAAGCAGGCCGAGCAAGACCTGGGCATCTCGGCGGAGCTCATTGATCTGCGGACGGTATACCCCTGGGATAAGAAGACGGTGCTCGAGAGCGTCCGGAAGACGGGACGAGTCATGGTGGTTCACGAGGCCATGGTCAACGCTGGCGTTGGCGCCGAGGTCGCGGCAGCTATTCAGGAGGACCCAGAGACGTTTCTACGGCTGGAAGCGCCAGTGGCACGGGTTGCGGGATGGAGTATACACAACGCGTTGTTATACGAGAAGTTTCATCTCCCAGATGTTGCAAGTGAGTCTTTCAAAAAGAAAAAGAAAAAAAAGAAAAAAGCGGGTTGAACAATCCTAATAATCTATTACAGGAATCTACGACAATATCAAGAGAGTGCTCGATTATTAACCAACAAAGATGCTATTGCTTTGATGGACGGGTGGAGGCGATTGGAATGCTCATGCTGAGACAGTGCAGAGTAGCGTGCAGCAAATGCAAATGCAAATGCAAAAAAACCTAGTGTAATCCGGATGATGCTATTAGTTTACCAATCAAGGCGTTTAAAGGCTTGGCCATGTTGTTTTTCCTATTTATGCTTAGCTTGCCCCCGTCCAATGTCGATGCCCTTGTGGCTTTATGACCTTCTCCCTTGGTCTTACGCCAGGATCTTCGCTCTCCGCGGGCAGGGTGCTCCGTGCCAGTGCTTTTGGACTGATATGGCAATGCGGATGCACTGCCGTGCTTACGCCAAGCTCATCCTCTCTCAGCGAATGCTTGCAGCTGTTGGTCTTTGTTTGTCGGTGGACCCGGCTTGGATCCTACCAATTCATCGAGTGGAGAGGCCTCGCGATGGATGTGACGAAAGGCAGGCGATGCGATTTACACGTTGCTCGTCTTTGGGAAATAATGTGTATATTGTCTCGGATTGCAATGCCTAATTAAGCCCTATATAAACCTCCATCATGCTTCTTCTTGGGATGACAATTGAAACGTAATGTATGTCAATTGCCAGCAGTATCCATGCTTGCAGTACTCACTTCAAGCCCAGTATCCATGTCGAAACCCTCCAACCTAGTAAAATATGTCAAAGAATCCGCTTCTAGGGCTACATCCAAAGTCGTCCAGGATGTCATCCGTGAGCGAGACAATACGTTTAGCAGGCCCAGCGGCCCCATCAAGAAAAAGGACGATATCGTGGAGGAGCTAGTCAGAATGGCAGCAGCGGGTGTCGGCTTCATCTCGGAGGCTTCTCACTACCGTCAAGAGAAGAAGAAGAAGAAAAGAAAAGAAGAAGGAGAAGGAGAAGAGACCATTAGAAATGCTCAGCATCCAGACGAGGCCCTCTCCCCTGAGCAAACCAACGAGGCCATTTGGGAGCTAGATGAAGCGGTTCGCGAAGCAACGCCGCAAACTCTGGAATCGCCGCCCCCCGAGGAGCCAAGTGACCTCACCAAGGCCTTCCTCAAGAGACATTCGCATCACAAAAATGTGAACTTGGACAACAAACTCGCGTTACCGGCAATCCTGGTTCAAAGACGACCCAAGAAACGAGTACGGGGGTTTGTGCGAGCCTACGCCCCTGTTCTGGCCGACAAGGGCATCGGCCAAGAAACATTCCTCGACTTTATCGACACATTCAACAAGGCTCTTATACCCAGCGAATGGCTAAATGTCATCAACTTGGCAGGGGTTGCCGGCACCGCCGCGCCCGACCCCTTCTCGATGCTCATCGGGGCCGGCGCCGAAATCGCTACGTATGTCGCCATGGAGATGCAGAGCCGGGCCCGGTCCAACAGGTTCCTCGACTGCATAAACTCCGAATTCTTTGTCCCGCGGGGACTGGTATGCCTTGTTGCAACCTGGCGGCCCTCGACGCGCGATGACGAGCTCATCATTCCAGCCGATTTTGACAGGGAAGCAGCCGAGTCCAGCTCTTTGACGAGCGGGATGCCAAAAACAAGCGACGGCACGGCGTCACGGGTGAAGCCAAGTGAGGACGTGTTGAAAAGGGCGCGGGAGAGAGTGCATGAGTTGATGAAGCTATCCAACAGCGTCTTGGAATGGGCCCAGCCGGCGCCCTTGGTCTTCCCGGCGCCGGACGATACGGCCGCACTTCAAGGCCAGGACGGCAAGGGGGAAAAGAAAAAGAAAAAGAAAAAGAAGAACGCGCTCGGCAGGACAGAAATGTGGCTGGATGAGTATTTAGACAGGCATGCTCAGGCCAAATGGATAGAGAAGAATGGCGAACCGTCCATAGCCAGCTTGCTTCCAAAGTCACAGTTTAGGTCGCGGTACGCCGACCCAAACCACCCGGCCTCCAGCGGTGATATTGTCTCCTTCTTCACAGGGGGACGTTGGCAATACGGACATGGGAAGCCTGCGGACTTCAAAAACAGCGATGAACGGATTGATGGCACAAAGGGAGATAAGGGCGATGAGATATCGGATCCGAGGAGGCCAGCAGATAAACCTCCGGCTTCCGAAAAGTCTGGTGGTAAAAAGTCGAACAGTAAATCGTCGAGTTTGCTGCAATCAGTGAGTATGGCAGGTTTCAAATAGCAGACTTAGTGCTAACATAATCACAGGATGTTTTGTATCTCGTCATTTTGAATATTCCATCAAAGGAGCAGACAACGGAAAGGGGAGAAGAATGCTCCCCGATAGCGAGCGTATGATTTGGAAATCTCAATTTATTGATGAATATTTCCTTCTCTAATACTACAATGACGTGTGTTTTACCGCTCCACACTGGGAGATTTCAAGCCATTTTTGTTAAAGATTTATTACATGTGTCTCCTCTCGAGCCAGAGTTGTGAGGGGCACCTAGCTGCTCCATGTTATACAAGATATAAGCCTCTTCTCCTTCTCCCGTGTCCTCGATACTTTCTTTGTTTGGGCTGCATCATAAGTGCGGCTGCTTGAACGTGCCTGGCCTCGATTGGTTTTTTCATCTCTGTTAATAGTGAAAACACTCCGGTGTCTTTCTCATCCATCTCTGGGTTCCTTTCACAGGCGTCTCTTTGACGAAGCAATTCTCGTTTCTGGATCTGGAGCGCCGCCGTCGTCATGGACTTGACCATCTCCACCGCCAGGAAACCCAGGATGTCAAAAACTTCCTCGTTTGCTTTGGCTTGGGCAATAACACCAAGGCCAGACCATTCGCAGAACCGCTTCTTCTTTCGCCACGTGAACGACGCATGGCGGTGGTCGGTCCATGTAGCGTATTCGGCGGCGGTCATATCTCGTGTGCGCTCGTCGTTTCTGCGAAGCTCCTCATGGGCAGCCTCGCTTCGGACAGGCTTGTCTGATGAGTCCGGTCCCTGATTAACTTCGTAGTTTGTAAATAGCGACTCCACGGTGAGCCCAGGAGGGAGCGCAGTGTTTTTTACTGGCACTTCGTCGGGTAGATCGTCGGCCTCGGCTTCCAAGGAAGCTTCGTCGCCAAGTGTATCTTTTTCATCTGCATCGTTTACTGTTCTTCGAATACCTTTCCAAGAGAGAACCAAGCGTAGGCGCTCAAGCTTGATGGCGTCGTGACGCAGTTGGAAAGTGAGATCAGCATTGGAAAAAAATCGGGATCCCCGACGATTGGCAAGCTCGTTGGCCGTTCTCAACTATGGGTAGTTAGAATAAGAGATGGCGTTTGGAAGAAGCCATCCTTACCAGTTCAACCACCTGATCGTGAACAATGTTTTCGATGCAAGCAATAGTCTCGGCCGAAGGTGCTCTTGTTTCACCAGCAACGTACATTACCTATGACGGGGCCCAATTCATGAGTTGGAATTCATAATGGGAGGGAAGAATGGAAGGATTTGAGAGAAAACACCATGCGAAGGTTCCAGGGTTATTGTGGGCTGATACAGTCATATTCAGGAAGGACAGAGTGTATATGGCAATATGGGGATGTTTCTTCTTCTTTCTTCTTCATTCTTTTTATGTACCGTGGCTAATCCCGAGCCAACTTACCTTTTCTATCTCTGGCTCGAACAGTGATTCCATGGTGACAAAAGATGGGCGTGTCAAAGATAGAAGTTGGGCTAAGAGCAAGGGCGAAGAAAAAGGGCGAAGAAAAAGGGCGACTCCTATTATACAATCGAGATCGAGGAATACAGGAGACGAGGGTACAAAAATTGGTAAGCTAGTGCTTAGGAGAAGAGGAATGAAAAGGACAGCAGCAATAATGCAAACCAGCCAAGTCCATACTGCGGATTAAATAGAAATTGAGTGGTATATCCATGTGCGAAATTGCGGTGCTGTACTGTACCGCCTTTACAGTAGAAAGCGAGAGTTTGGCGGGAAATGGGAGTGGCAGTTGGGATGGGGGGCCCATGATAGTTCGTTCAACATGGCGGATTTCCCAGGCGGGTCTTGATTGGCAAGTTTGTCGGCTCCCCGCCCAAGCCCGTCTGCACTTCCACAACACGCAGCCATTAGACCAGCTTGGAAGGCCTCCCGAAAGGGAAAAAAAAAGAAAACCCCTACAAGCAACAAGGATACAAACATAATATAGGTATGGCAATGGTGTTAGCCGTCAAAATTAGTGTTCCACTCAAATGCAGCTGGGTTGACTATGCTGCATATTCAGTCCAGCTCTGGCTCACTCACTCAAGCCTAATCTGACTTGTATTGTCCAATGATGATTTTTATTTGATTTTTATTTTATTTTCATTTATAAATAAAATCATGGTCTTGTATTGTTGTACAGCGATTCCGCCAACATTGTTAACAGACGGCCTCGCATCTATAGCAATATTTGCTATCATATCGGACTGGTCTAGAATGCATCCATGAAATGATGTTATGTTTCACGAAATGCAAAATCCAAGTCTCTGGCTCGTCTTGGCAGAAAGCTGACGTGAGAAAAAGCAGACATGCACAGAATTGAAAACGGCCACGGCCACCTCTTGCAGTGTGGTTTTTTTTTTCTGGAAGCTATTCAAAGACACAGCATGTCATTCGACGTCAGATTTAGTGACTTGTCAAACTCCTGCACGTGAAGCTCTGCCGAGGAGACGCGATGGTTGCAGTGTATATTTTCCAGGAATGCGAAATTTGCATCGATGTGTATCGGCTGAAATCGCCTGCATATAAAAAGCAATGCAGTTGCATGCTAGGTAGGATACGATCAATACAACGTCGACGGCGTTCTAGGTGTGATCAAACGTTGCCACAAACTGGAGTACAACATGAAGGGGGGGATGCAATATTCTAGTTGCGACTTCAAACTCACCGGGTTGAAATATTCTTATTCCTTGGGCCCAAGTAATTTTACCTTCCCGTGAATAATATATGCTGAGGTGATGGTTTTGTAATTCTGGGTTCAAGGTACAGGCAATGTAGGATTTTGACTGCTCATATTCAAGTAGTCCTAAATAAATAACCTTCTTTTTCCTTTTTTTCTTTCTTTTCTTTCTTTTATTCTTCTTCTTCTTCTTCTTATTCTTCTTTTCCCCTGGCATCACTTTTACTTGGTTGATGTAATACTATTAATGCTTGCAAGCAAGCCTCCCATGGTCGTCGTAGTCGTGGTAGTGGTCATCGTGGGTGCATTGATCATGACGACTGACCCACTCCCAGCATCAGCTCCGAACGAGCTCTGTCCTGGCTGCCCCGCCACCGCCCGCCCCGCCACCGCCCGCCTCCCCCCGTTCCCCCCTTTGGCCTCGGACTTTGCATGCATTGAGCCTCGTACGCTATCGCCCGACCGCCTCATCCTCGCAAGAAGAGTGTCTTGTTCGCCTGTGTAGCTGGACTACCTACTTTTTTACCATGTCAGACCTAGAGACCGTCTCGGCCTTTGTCGAGGGCGCTCCCCCAGGAGAGGTACTTTCGCCATCGTCCCTGTGCCCGTCCCCCGCCTCCGCCGGGAGAGACGCCGTCGCCGTCGCCGTCAGCTAACATTCACCTGAAGCTCGCAGATGTTGTCGCAGGTACTGCCCGTCCCTCGCTCCCCGATGTCCCGCGTCTGTGAAATTGACTCCCGCTGCTAGACATCAAGGCCCTCACCATCTCTTCGCCCAACCTCATCGACGAACTCGCCCCCGCCTTCGAGAAGTACAATGAGGAGCAGTTTATCACCGTCAAGCTGCCCGGCAGCAGCCAACCAGTATGTGGACCGCAAGAAGCCTCGTGTGTCTAGGGGATTGCAGTGCTGAGCCAGCTGGAACAGGTCATCGTCAGCTCCCACAACTCGCTCGGCGACGGACGATACTATGATGTTGAGAGCTCTTCTAGCTTCGCCTTCGACCACACAACCCAGGTTGGTCCAAACCTACCGCACAGCCTACAGGGTCCAGATGCTGATTACCGTGACAGAAAGCTAGTGCCGTGCAGAGCTACGCGCTGGAGGGTGCACAGGTGGACCTGGTGTGAGTCCTTCCCTCTGCGGAGAAACCTTTAGACATGATGATTGACCAGGCTCGGCAGAAAATCCACCCTCAAGAGCCTCGACACCTACGCCGACGAGCACTTCCCCAGTGCCTCCTGCGGTGTCTACCCCATCGAAAAGGACTCCAAGATTGCCATCATCATTGTAGCAAACAAGTACAGCCCTAACAACTTCTGGTACGTGTCGCCGACCGCCAATTAACATCGCCGTCCGATTTGCTAACGCACCATGCAGGAACGGCCGCTGGAGATCCCTGTATATCTTTGATCCCGCATCAGGAACCCTCGACGGCTCCGTCAAGGTCGATGTCCACTACTACGAGGACGGCAACGTGCGACTGCTGACCAACAAACCCACCACTACCTCCGTCTCATCCGGCACCGGCGCCGGCATCATCAGGGAGATTTCCGCCTCGGAGCGAAAGTACCAGGACGAGCTGAACCGAGGCTTCATCGAGCTTAGCGAAGGTGCCTTCAAGGCCCTGCGACGACAGCTGCCCGTCACGAGACAGAAGATCGAGTGGGATCGTGTGACAAGCTACCGACTGGGCCAGGACATTGGAGGCGGAGGCGCGAGGCGATAGATTGTCCGCGTCAGTTACTGTAGAAGCGGTGCATCAGTTGGATCAGAAACTCAGTAAAAGATCACGGTCTAGTAGGGGGGTGACTGATGCAGGTTCATGCCGTGCAGTCCCAATAAGGCTGGGAGCGGATCGATTTGTGGACATATTAGATCGGGACATCCCCACCCACCAGTCATCTTGGCAGCCAAACGGCATGACGATAGCACTTGAAATGGTGATTAGAACAAACCGTGTCAATCTCAAAAGTGAAGACTGTGGGGTCTGGTAGCTCGCGATGTGGTGGAGTTACTGTTCTGGGCAATTTGGGGCTATCAGTGGGCGCCATTTATTGGTGTATCCCTTTGAGTGCCGTTAGCCTCCAGTTGGGTAACGGCCGGGGGGGGGGGCAGCCAATAAAAAAGCTAGAGGATCTAGGTACTTCTGTTCTGGCCTGAATTCATTGGCAGTAAAAGTCACGAGAATACAGGTGGCAATGTTAATGCTGATCAGCATTTTAGCCAAATTTGGAATATGACAACTTGGGAACCTGAATTTATTGGCAGATTTCTGACTATTGTAAGTAGTAATTTGTACTTCGAGACATGTGGGGCTTGGTACGGAGCTGGAGGCTAACGGTAGGTACTCAAAGGGATATGCAGTTGCAACCAAGTTACCCCATCCCGGCGGTAGCCTGCATTACCTGCTGCGGCGGAGCTGTAAAATTATGTGCTTTGGAATTGTTTGCTTTTTCGCGGGCGGCTGCTATGCTCAGTTGACTTACCTGAACAGGATCTGCCAGTTTCTTTTCTCTTCGGCCCGCCGTGTCTCTCGACTTTGGTGGGGGATGTCATCGATCACACTTACTCGCAGCACTAGACGAAACTATTCCCCCATCTGCTCGACTAATAGGATCTGCGGCGCTGCCACCTGGGACGGCGCACATACGATATTCACATGATGGCTGAATCAAGATGGCCGACGAAGCAGTTTACCTCGGAGCAATTTGTCGAGAGCAGCGGTGCCATCCTCTTTGACCTAGCCGGTAAATCAGGTCGCGTCTGCCTGCTTCATCACAACACAGACGATGTATGGTTTCTAGCCAAGGGCCGTCGGAACTGTGGCGAGACGCGGGGCGAGGCGGCACTTCGGGAAGTTAAAGAAGAAACGGGCTTTCCCTGTCGCCTATTCCCCGTAAGGATCTCGACTAGGGCGCCGGGCCCAGCGGAGGTTAGTGATATTTCCGACGAAGCACGCGCATACGACGGGCTCACAGAGCCGTTTATGATGACGATCCGTGAGCTCGGAGATGAAAATGTCAAATTCATCTGGTGGTTCATCGTCGTCGTAGACAGCACAGAAGGGGCAGCGGTTCGGGGCGAAGAAGAGTTTACCGCCCACTTTCTCGACTATGACGAGGCGCTGCGGCGGTTGACATACCGAACCGACCGGGATGTGTTGCAGAAGGCTATCAGCCTCGCACACCCCTAAACACGAAAGGGTTCGGGATGCGTTGGACGCAGAGATGTTCACAATCGCTGTACTCTGCAATCCAAACTCCACAGCCGATGCTGCATGGCTGTGGAGAAAGGAGATGAAAGTAGAAACCTGGAAGCATGGAGATGGTGGGAAAGGGGATGGCGTAAGAAAGGCTAGTTGTGCGGATTCGTCAGTGCTGCCCAAGGAGAACCATTCATCAAACAAGCCTTGTGTATATCATGTCCAGATAGAGCTCAGACAGGCAGGCATTGGTTGCTCACTCAGACACTCACACTCACACTCACTCACACTTGCACGCTCACCCACATGCACCCGCCACACCCCGCCTTCCTCCACCCACGGAGCACGTCTTTCGGAAATCCGGGAATCGGAATGTCCGCTGTCACGATCGGAGATGTCTACGGGCGGGCGAATTTGGCTAGTTGCGCTAGTCAGCTTGAGGCTCCCCGCCCTGGGGAGAAGAACAGCAAGCAAACAAAGAAAGGGCTACGCTGGCCACAAATGTTTTGGAGGGCATCGGTTCGCCAACAACCCCAACTCTAACCCCATTCCCCAGTTTACACACAGCACACGCACGGCACTTACTGTATCGTCGGCCAAGGAACCAGGTGACCCTCGCGGATTCCGCGGGAGCGGGGTAGCGTGTCGCAAGAGTGGGTGGTGGGAGTGGGCGGCAGTCGTTTCTTCAGGGCAGAGAAGTAAGCCTGAGTTGTCTGTGACTGTGAGTGACCGAGGCGCCGTCATCATATCGGCATGCTGTCCGGGTACCGAGCAATTCGGACCACGCATGTTGCTTTTGCTTTTCTCTGTTCTCTCTGACCGGCGCCGAGGTATTTCCCAATAGGGAAATTTCTCTCCTAGGGCGGAACGAGGGGTAAAAAAATCCGCATAGACCATATAGGAAAGAATTGCAGGTCGAGTGGTGTTGGTGGTTGCATCACCACTTACTTACCTTTCCAGGATAAGGATGTCCGGACTTTTTTTTTGTTTTTTTTTGGGCTTTATCCCGACTACGTACTACGATAAAGGGTCCGCGCGATAGATGGGGGGCTTACCACGATAAGATAGCGAACCATGTCCAAAAGAAAACGAAGCGAACGGAAATAAGTGGTCAGAATAAGCGACGGAATCAGAAACAATTCACAATATACCCTCGGTTGCAATTCCGGATTCCGGGTTCCGTGATGTTTCAATGGAGATGATGCAACAGTATCCATCCGTTCATTACCTTTCGCTTTCGCTCTCGTCCGCGGGAGGGGGAGAAAAAAAAAGGGTGAGTGAAATGACGGTGACGGTGACGACCAGAAACCATTGCCGTACTATTCGTTCAGCGTGGGAAAAGCCGGGGCGGAGCCCATCCACGCACGCCGCCAGCGTATTCGTACCTGGGAATCCGATAAGGGTACCAGGTGTTAACCCCAGGCCTTGCTGGCAGAAGATCGTCGAAAGCGAAATCTTCCCAGACCAGGGAGCTAGTCCCTGGAACCTTGACGCAGCATCAGGCACAACGGCCCAATCAACGAATCAGCGCGGTAATATCGGGGCATGCCATTGGTCGGCGCTGGCAGCGGACTGATGGGCCGTATGGGTCGAAACTTGGGTGGCCGAGCTTGGGTCGGAACTGGTCCTCACCGAATCGTACCAGCACACCAGTACATGCCTTTCGACCCAGAGCAAGAGCACGCGGTCCCATGGCGTCCAGCTTTTCTCATTTTTCTCGTAGTAGTGCCGGTGGGTGCGTCGGGTTATAAACCTGGGCTGTCATGCTTGCGGCTAGCAGTGTACCGGACAGTACAGTATTTGCCGTACAGTGGGAGATTAATGCATTATGTCCTAGGGGAGTAGGGGACCATTGGCGAGCAGCGTGTCGGCCCTTGCGCTTGACAAACAACGAGGCTAGATACATTCATAGATACCTCGCAGGTACCAGGAGGAGAACTTGGACCCTCTGCGGTTGAGACAGGTTTGAGCCGTTGATCGCTGCTTGAGCCACGCTGCCCGCTTAATAAGGCCGTTGGGCAACTTTGTTTGGCAAAGGTGGTCATTCCGCCCGTCTGGACCAACCTTGGGCGGTACCGCTCTGGTACCGCCGTGGTACCCGAGTAGGTGCCCTCGTCCGTCCCCAATGCCAACTCTCCCTCAGTTCCCGACTATGCTCACTGTGTCGGTAGGTACCTGTCCCTGTCTGCCGTGACAGGGGCCTTGCACCTGTCGTTCCCGTTATCATTAAGGCCGTCTTGTCCACTGTCTTCTTCTCTCTTCCACCCTCTCTGCAGTCGAACTCTCCCTCTTCAACTCCTCCCACTGCTTCCCTCGCCCGGATCCGACCAGCCTCATCATCGCACCGCGCCCGTCGCCTGCTCTTCGAGACCGCCAAACCTTTCCCAAAAAAAAGTCCACACCGCAATCATGTCCAGCGAAAAGGTCTTCTCCTACGTGGATGTTGCTGAGCACAACACCAAAAATGACATGTATGTCGTTATCCACGACAAGGTTTACGACTGCACCAAGTTCCTTGACGAGCACCCGTACGTTCCAACCCTTCTCTCTCCCGAGATCCCACATCTCTTTGGCGCAGCGCTCGTTCCGCTAACAAGTCATGTTTTACAGTGGTGGCGAGGAGGTGATGCTGGACGTTGCTGGTCAGGACTCCACTGAGGCCTTCGAGGATGTCGGCCACAGTGACGAGGCCCGTGAGGTCCTTGAGAAGCTCTACGTTGGTGAGCTCAAGCGATCGGTGAGAAGACCCAATTGTACCCCCACCAATCCAATCCAATACTAACATTTCGTTTCTTCAAGCCCAACGACCCTGACCCCAAGAGCGCTCCCCCTCCCATCAACGCTCCCGGCAAGAACGAGGGCGGTGGCCTCAGCCTAGGCACCTACTCCCTCGTCGTTGCTGTTGGATTCATCGCCTACATTGGTTACCAGTACCTTCAGCAGCAGGCTACCGCCGAGAACCAGAGCGCTTAAGCGTATCACCCAAAATTAAATAAACCTGGTCAGGTATCGCATTTATCGCATATCGCAATGATTCTCTGGGAATCCGGTGCCACTCGGCCGAGGCCGATAAAGGCCGGGCACAAGCCAATGCAATTGAGCATTCGGCCTCGGGACAGGGCGCATTAGACAGAGCGCGCATCATTATCTTGACTTGGACATAACGATATTAGCGGGCGGTTCTAATTCCCCCTGTATCCCGAATTTTTTTTTTGTTGGGGGGCCAGAGTGGTCAAATCTCATCCTTGTCGAGGGGCACAAATTCTGCTGCGCGCAAGGCACGGTTTTGGAGCATGGTGTTGCTATGGAACATTTCGGAACCGATGGGAGGAATATTTGGGCTGTAGATGTTATATCCTCTTTTTTTTATCGAAGTAAAACGATTGATTACGATGCAATGCGAATTTGGCATGATTCTTCTTGACCCATGTTCTCAATTCGGACAACGTTGCCATTACGTCTGCACAAGGCTGGAAACACACCGACCTGCCCCGCCCAGGGACCTCGGGGAATTTAGCCACAATTTCACTAGCAGGCAAGCCAGGGGAGGGGGGGTAATAAAACACGACCCATGGCCTAGTATCCGTATTCTGTCAAGAAATCAGGCCGTTCCAAGCAGGAGGAACTAAGGTAATGAATACGATGGGGTAAAAGAAGCAAATATTAAATTTCGGCAATGGGCACGTTTGTCTGCTCTGTCTTGCATTTTCATTGATTGAATGGCCCAAATGGCCCCTGGTCATGGTTTTTCTGAGGTCTCAACGTGCGTTGACTGCGGCGAACAGCCAACATGTAGCATGGCATGTTTATGAGCTGTGCTTTTTTTATATGAATTTTTTTATTTTATAAATTGATTACAAAACCATTACTCATCATGAGATGGGCGAATCTCCATGTTACGTAGTCCAGAGTCATCCATGGTTTTGGTTTCCAGGCTCCATCCGCCAGCGTACAGTTACCGCTCTGAACCAGGCAGACCCATCAGCTGGTGTTACTTGTATGAGGCCTCTTCCGTAGGGAAAAACTTTTCTTCCGAGTAGAATACGGTGAATGATGAAATCGAGTCCAAACAATAAGTGTGGGCGTGTGTGTGTGTGTGTGCAATGGGACTCTTACCCAGCTTTTGACACTATACTGACTCGTACCAACGGAGGTATGGAAGACCGATGCAGGCCACATATCAATGTATTCTTGCTAAATACCACGTCAAATCACAAGACTCCAATTGAACGAACCAATGTTCACAACCGCCTTATCTCTATAATCAGAGATGACTCTACGCCTTGGTACTAACAAAGGAAATGATTTTTCAGTCCTTTACAGTCTTTGAGCACACACACACACTTTCTCGCACTAAGGGTCCCCCTCAGCCAACGCCACACTCACAGCAGCGCCACATTTGGCCACCTTCAGCCTCGTTTTGCTAACGGATCAACGTCGAGGCAACGACAACTTGAACCTCAAATCGCCTTGACCTCCAGTGTCCATCCTACCTCTCTCCTTTGTCCCTCCCTCCGGCATCAATCCCTCCGCCTGTCCACCTCCGCAACTCCCTGCAATCATCCCACCCTCTGTAGGAAGCGTCTCCCGTCGGCCAGCGTCGCGTCGCGGCAAACCCGCCCATCATGTCCTACCTCGACAAGCAGGCAAACGCCTTCAAGAGCACCCTCGCCTCAGCGGCCACCAAAATCTCAAATCCGTCGACGGCAAAGGCTTCGCTCGCAGTACCCTCGCTCGCCCCGCCCTCGCCATCTCCCTCGGCCACCTCGGACCCCAACACGCCCAGCGCCAAGCGCAAGCGCGAGGCCGTACCCGATGTGCCCTACTCTCAGCCACAGCTGACGGGCTATGGTGCCGAGGTCAAGACGCAGATGACCTTTGCGGTCGACCTGCTCAAGAAGAAGGGCGAGGCCAAGACGATCCAGGAAATCATCGATCATCTCAGTCTCCAAAACTACACCGAGGAACACAAGCGCGAGCTCTCCGAGGGCCTGCGAGGCCATCCTCGCATCGACTGGAAGCCCGACGCCAGCCTGAGCGAGCAGACATGGGAGACGGGCATGTACTCGCACCGGCCCATCATCCCCGGCGTCAGGGATTCAACGTCGCTGCTCGCCCATCTGCAGCGCAAGACGGACGCCTCTGGCGTCTCCGTCAAGGACCTCAAGGACGGCTGGCCCGACTGCGAAGACACGCTGTCCAAGCTTGAGATGCAGCACAGGATCCTCGTCGTCCGCACCAAGAAGGACAACCTGCCCCGATATGTCTGGCCCGACGACGCCTCGCTGCACTTCAAGGTCCAGGACGAATTCCGCAACATGTGGCACCGAGTGCCCCTGCCTAGCATCGATGACATGCACCGCAAGCTGGTCAGCGTCGGTCAGAAGCCTACAAGTGAAGATCCTCACAAGGCGTCGCAGGGCCAGGGTGGAAAGGCAAAGGCCCCGCGCAAGCGTGCCGGAAAGCGCATCGGCAAGGCCACCAACGTGCATATGCAGCACCTTATGCAAGATTACAGTGGTATGAGGCGGTGATTCGGACCAGTACATTATGGGCGGAAGACATGTTTGAACGGGCAGGGAGGTTGCGGCGGAATCCTCGCTTGATATATATATCTATATAGGGCACCAAGGGGCGTTTGACTGGGTTTTGTTTTATCGTTTACCCATTCCCTTGTCTCCTTTTAATGGACACGGAGACCGGGGACCCTTTTTTTTTTTCTTCTTTTTTTTCTTCCTTCCCTCCCTTTCCTTTTGGTATCTGGCGTTGCGGGAAGGGTACAGGCCGCAGGGGCTACAAATATGCACCGCATGAGTATTCGGGAAGAGGCTTTCTGATAGGTTCAATCCGAGAAATTTGTTTACTCTGGTTGGGCTCATCCGAGGCATCTGTCGAAACAAACAAAAAGCATCTTGAATGGAAGTAGAATACTGCGAATCATGCCTGTAGGTTTTTGATTCATTAAACAGCTCCCCCCCAAAAAGCACAAGGTATAGTCATAAGCATGAGGAGGCGGCGATAGACAAAGAGACGCACAGATTCAGCGTTGAAAATATGTTTTGAATCAGCAAGGTTCAACTAGACACATTATTCTCCCTTCTTTCGCTTCTTGTTTGTGTGTAGTGGTTCTTCTGTTTCCTCATCGTCTTCGACCACTACTGTCCGGCTTGAACTCTCACTCGTTTCTGTTACCATTATGGGCAATGTTTGTGTTGACTTGGACGCTACTGTTGGTGCTGTCGGCGGTGTTGTTGTTGTTGTCGTCGTTGATGATGATGAAGTTGTTGACACGGCTGCCACTGATGTTGCCGTGGATGGAGAAGACATTGACATCAACGCCGGCTCGTTCTGTCTCGTCTCTCTAACATATCTGTCAAAGGTCCCCTCGAACAAGGACGACTCTTGGTACCCCGCGACACGGTACTTGCCCCCGATCAGGACGCTTGGGACGGAGATGATGCCGCCCCTTGTGGCGGCCTGGACCTCATTGTCGAGGATGTAGGCCATGTCGTCGCTCCTCAGGGCGCGGTGTACGTCGGCCTCGTCGAGCCCGACGCTCTTGCCTACGTCCAGCAGCCAGTCGACGCTTGTGATGTCCTTGCCGTGCTCAAAGTGGCCCCGGAACAGCGACTCTACGACGGCCGACTGGGCCTGGGGTCCCAGGGTGCGCAGGGCAAAGGCCGAGAGCCGGTGGCCGCGCTGCGAGGGGCCCGTGGTCCCCTGGACGGCGAAGGCGATGCCGTGGCGGGTGCCGGCGGCGCGGACGCCCTGGGTGAAGGCGAGGAGCTTCTCGGAGCTCATGATGTTAGTGTAGAGGGAGCCCTTGTCGCCTGTTTTAGAGCCGACCCGGAAGAGCAAACTGTCAGCACGCTTGGTCTCTTTTTTTTTTTTCCTATCGATGTTTCTAACCCAACTCCCAACCCCCCCTAGGGGAGGGGATGAGGGAAGACGTTTGGCAGTACGGGAGGAAGAAAAACAAAAAGAACGAGGATATAGTCCGGGCGTGCTTGGGCTTTTATGTGTGTTGTGTGTGTGTGTGTGTGTGTGTGTATCTCGCAGGAAGCTAAGCAGTGCAGTTTCCTCTTACCTTTTCGGACCGTGGGATAGAGCAGGTATGGTTTCCACACAACTCGAAACTCGACGTCTGGGTGACGGACCTTGTACCGATACATGGCTTTTTCAATGCTGCGCTTGTCGAGAAAGCACCAGGCACAGAGGAAGTCGGCATGGACGACAACGTCGATGAGCATGGTGGGGAGTATTGAGATCGCGGCAGAGAAGGAGGGGGGAGGACGGACACAATAGCGATAGTAGTAGGAATAGGAGTAAGAGTAGCAGTAGGTAGTGGTAGCAACACCAACAACAACAAGTCAAGGATACCAGCCAGAGAAGTCAAGATGAAAGAAACAAACGGAAAATTGGTATAGGAAAAGAAAGGCAAATGACACAACGACGACCTCTCCTCTCGTCCTCTTTCAGCCTGGATTCCACCCCCGCCTCATCCCTCACGCACCCACGATTTGATTGCAGCACCTTAACCCGCTGGTACACTTTGGGGGTTTTTTTCAGCCATGTCTTCCTCTCGCTCTCTGCCGCGCGCGGCATGCACAAGAAAGCACGCCGTCGGTCAATATGACAGCTTGCCCCACCGGGCCCGTGGATCGCTGTCCTCTCGTTTGCGTGTTGGGGGAGAAGTTGATTTTTTAATATGTCGTCGATTACAAATCAGAAAATACTAAAAATATGACCGCCCAAGGGAAAAAGACAAGAAGGCCCAAAAAGGCCCAAAAAGCCCCCCCCCCCCCCCCTCTCTAGAAGCGGGAAGAAAGCTGTGTCACAAAAATAAAAGAGAGACACACTTCTCATGCGAACCGGGAGAGAAAAGAAATGATAATTCAGAAGAAAATGTTTTTAGAAAAAAGAAAAGAAGAAGTGAGACGGTAATATCCGCATACTTCTTATCGGGCTTTTTACTATCGTCTTCCGACCGCGAGCGGGTGAGAGTGAGCTCACTCAGCTCGATCGATCGACCGACCGACCGAATGACCAAACGACTCCTCAAGCGGGGGACAGAAAACACGGGACACCACCAAAACTTATTCCACGGTTCTTTAGGCATCAAATCCTAAAAAATAAAAATAAATATATACCAAAAAAAATACCAAGTAAATAACACAAATAAATAATACCATTTTACGAAAAAGAATATACTATACCAAGCCCCGGAATTATTTGACGTTTCTCCAAACCCAACCTCTTTAGGCCTCTGACGCTGTGCACTGGTTATTTAGTATGGCTGTATCAGGAGAATATTGTACACGGAGCTGATGTCCGTGTCCCATCTTTTCTGTCAGCCCCCCTCCCCTTGGCCTCTGGTTGCTCCTCCTCCTCTTCCTCCTCCTCACATCTCACTGCGCCACTCACTCTCATACTGCATGACATCTTCCCCCTGTGCCCAAGCTCATCATTGCCCTCTTAGCCGAAACATCTGCGACGCCTAAGAAACTAGCAAAACAGCACATTCAGCCTGGCCACTAGGTGCTTCACTGCCCTGTCCGTACATAATGCTCGGCTGCCGCCTACTGCTGGTTGCACCCTGGTTCAGCCGCCCACCCACCAACAGGTCGCAACCACAACCAAATATATCTCTAGTCGCCGTTGGCTAGTCTCGAATCTGGGGAACGGGAAGAGAGTCCCGTGCGGTTGGCACAGATCACTTCCCGATCCAATAGCCCTCAACGGCCCACTGCCAACCTAGTCACTGCATTAGCGGCTACCCAAACATGCACCCAGCCGCCATGATTCCCTTCTCATTGTGAACATCACGTCATGTCGCAATAAAGGAACAAAATCTCAGTGTAGTCGCACAAATTTCACAAGTCTATAATGCTTTCCCGGCCCCAAGTCCAAGTCTCTATGAAGTACTAAATACATGCCAACAGGCCAAGCCTCTTATGTGTTCCCATAATGCCTGTTGTTTGCTTTCTGCCTTTGAAAGCCATAGAATCAGCGTTCCAGTTAACTCCCTTCCCTTTGAATATCGTGCAGACAATGTCCATCATCGTAAGGTAACCGGCCGCCAGTCTATTTCGAGCTTGAACATAAAAGAAGAAAAAACGATTCGACGTGGATGAGAATCCCCAAAACGTGGAAAATCACCAACGCAGAGTGAGAGCGTTCCAAACATGCTCCCTCAAGGAGTGAGCCCACAACTTAGAGCGGGCGTGATATTATTAGGTGACTGCGAGCATGTAAAATCCATATCCACGCAGTTTTTTAAAGGGTGAAACGAGGAATCCAGTCCAAAAAAAAAAGAAACGCCGTGAGGGAAATTTCCGAGCCCAGAAGAGAGGGCATATCTTTGTCAAAATACAGGGTATCATGGAGTTCGAGTTTGCAACCCAAAGCGATAGGCAATCTAAGCCATGTTAACCATCTGAGGCTCAGTGCTCTGAGGGCGGCGCATGTGAGTGGCACCGTAGTACATCTGGTTCATGGCAGGGTTGGAGGGATAGGCCTCGGGATCGGGGTAAACGTAGCTGCCAGGCTGCTGAGTTGGCGAAGCAACGTTGGAGGGTGACTGCCAGCCAACGTTGGCCATGTGGGGACTGCCTCCGGCGCTTCCAGGGCCGCCAGACTGGTGCTGCTGGTGCTGCTGGTGCTGCTGGTGCTGCTGGTGCTGCTCCAGGCTGGGCTCCAGAATAGGAGGGGGTCCGTAGCCAGTGGGGTGCGAGGTAGGTCGCATGGGGTTGGCGTAGCCACCGGAAGAGGTGGAAGTAGGACTGCCGACGCGAAGGTGCACAGGGAGGGAGCCGTTCTGCTGAAGGTACTGGAAGTCGTTGTGACGGTGCATGTTGGCGCCAGAGAGGTCGACGCTTGGTGACATGGACATGTTGCGGTGGCCAGGCGAAGGAGTGGTGAGAGGAGAGCCATGGTTGGACATGTGATCGCTCTCTGATCGAGCCTGGGTCAGACCCTTGGACTTGGACGCGGCAAGGGCGGCGGCAGTGGCGGCGGCGGCTTCCTCGATGGTTCCGCTGTGGTGGTTCTGGTGGCGGGTGAGAGTGGTTCGGCGGGTAAAGGTCTTCTGACAGTCGGCATAGGGGCACTTGTAAGGTCGCTTGCCAGAGTGAGTTCGTCGATGGCGGGCAAGAGAACTGCTGTCGCTAAAAGGCTGCTCCCGAGTTAGCATTGCAAACATCAAGATTCAGAATCTCGCACGTACCTTGGCGCAGGTCTCGCAGTGGTGAGGCTTCTCGCCGGTGTGCACACGCTGGTGGACAGTAAGGGCAGATCGCTGGATGAACTGCTTTCCGCAGTTGGGCCAGTCGCAGACATGAGGTCGGACACCGCTGTGGATGCGCTCTGCTTCTTGTCAGCTAATAGCCAATTGATGCCGGAGGTGCTTTGCTACTTACCGT
The DNA here is from genome assembly GCA_020623695.1 of Calonectria henricotiae. NCBI lineage: Eukaryota > Fungi > Ascomycota > Sordariomycetes > Hypocreales > Nectriaceae > Calonectria > Calonectria henricotiae. The sequence continues at coordinate 8,381 of JAHVYB010000307.1, read as the reverse complement.
GACGAGCAAGATCACTTCGTCGGGCGAAACCCTTCCCGCAAGTGCTGCAAGGGTAGGCCTTCACGGGTTGCTGAGGAGGAGGAACCTGCTGAGGCTGGGGAGCCATGTGCTGCATGTGTTGCATGTGCATGCCCATGTTGGGCATCTCGGGATAGCCAGGAAGCTGCATGGCACCAGGCATAGGATTGGGAATGTGCATAGGTGCCTGCATGGCGGATGGTGAAGGGTATGCGCGGGCGATGCTGTGAGGAGTAGAGTATTGGGAGTGCTCGGAGCCGTGAGGAGATACGGATCGCTCCATTCCGGGGTCGGTCTTGATGAGGTGGTGTTGATCGAGGAGGGAGTTCTGAAGTTGTTGCATTTGTCCAGCTTTTTTGTTCAGCATGTTCGTAATGTCCATAACCTCCGTAGGAGCTGGTGATCGCATGCCGTTCATTACTGACATTTGGAGAGCTAAGCACGTTCGATCGAAAGAAAGAAATGCGAGGCGGTCAAGTGGTTGGTGGCTAAGACTCCAAAGTCAGCTTCAAATTCTAATGTTTCATGCGAGAGAACTGGTATTGGAAAGAAGCAAAAGTCCCGAAGACAGACAGGCCAGAAGCTGACCCCTTGCATTCGCCAGCGGGACGAGGCAGGGAGCCGTCAAAAGGGAGACGGGCCTGCAAGGAAATGATGTAACCAGACAAATAAGCGATGCGACGTACCTCTTTTGTTATTCCACGCGTTGCAGATGCCAGCGATGTCGTGTTTGGCAGGGAGGACGGTAGGCAAGGGAGACGAAATAGGTCGACCCGCGACAAGTAAGAGGTGGTGTTTCGGGCGACGCGAAATCCGCAAAGCGAAAAAAAAAAAAGCTTATGACAGGCAGCGGCGGAAGGGGGGCGGAGAGCGTTGGAAGAAACTTGCAGGCCGGCTAGCGGGCGAGGCGACTTGTGGGTGAGAGGGGGACCTGAGTGGCGCACGATGGTTTAGTCAAGAGTGATTCACACGGTGACGTTGATATGTCGTCGCGAGGTGGGATGTCCAGTGGACGTTTAGGCGAACAAGGGATCTCAGGGTGGTCTGTTCACCGTCCAAAAATGCAGGAACCGTGAACGTCCGACACGTGCAGAGAAAGGGTGACGGGAGGCAAAGAGTGAAGAAGCGGGACGATCCCAGGCGGTAGTCAACAACAACAAGACGCAATAGGATCGGACCGAGATGTAGTCCAAGGAATGTGATCGGGGGGGGGGACGGGGAGAGGGGAGGTCAAGGAGTTTGATGCTCGATCGAGGCCAGGTAGGGGCCAAGCCTTTATGTCAGGTTTGGGTCTCTAGGCGGGACGTGACAAGGCAAGGCAAAGCCGCGTGGAGTGGAGGCCCCGAAGATGAAAGAAAAAAAAACTCCCAGGCCAGGGCAGGGATGGGGGTGCAGGGCGTGAATAGCGGGACTCCCCAACACGCGCCGTGCAAACCAACAGCGGTGCGCTGGAGCAGGGATCAAACAACGGCACTGAAAGAGAGTCGCAGAAGAACAAGGAATCCAGTAATAGGGAAACGCAAGGGCAGATGTACCAGAGCTGGAAAGGAAATTGTCTGAACTCACTGGTCGTCGGCTTTGGAGGAAGCGGGAGTAGAATGAAAACGGCTTTGTTGTTTGATCGTATTGAGGGATTGTATTGTTGATGAAGGTGGAGCGGGTGATCTTTTTTTTTTTTTTCGTTCGATGCGGGAGATCTTTGTGGAAGGGCGGTGACTTGGGCCAGGTACGGGACCGGGGTGCCAATGAAGGAATAAAGAATTCTTGGGATGTATTGTTGGATGAACCGGCAAGCCGAAGCGAAAAAGGAATGAAAAGGATGAGGAAGCTGTTGATCACGGGCAGGAGCTTGGGACATAAAGCGGCATGGGGGGGGCTCCGGGCACTATTATAACTCCAGAGAACAAACAAAGAGGCGACAGCCAACTCAGCGAGCGCAACACTGCGCGGTACTATTCTGCGAATCTGGAGTGCCAGGGCGTGGGCGTGAATGGTGAAGCGTAAGGTGTGCGTGATGGGCAATGGGGGTGTGAGTTGGAGAAGGAAATTCTGGTACAGACAGCTAAAAGATTGAGGGGAGAAGAGGGCAGGGCGTGGCGTAGGGTTTGGTGCGCGGGAGGGCGTGCGAGCAGAGACAACGACAGTGGCTCAATAAGATAGACTAAGCAGCATCAAAATAGCACCTCCCAAGATGAGGGCCCCTCCACCCCTTCGGTGGATGTAGATGTGGGTTTTTACCTCGAGCCCAAGCAGAAGGGGAAATGACGCTACGAATTGAAACGAACGGGTGGCTACCGACCGAGCGAATCGATGGTGCTCCGGCCGACGGGGAAAATGGAGAATGGAGACGTTTTGGACGACGAGGCCAGAAGATGCACTCCAAGCGTCCCGCGAGCAAGGTATCCCTGCACAGTGTCGACAGACAGTGCAGTTGAGCCCAGCCCACCAGCATAGCATTGCGCCTAGAGCCCAGCGTCATCCTGCCCTCCCCCTCTCATCCCAGTCGCCGCGGCAGCGCCCCATCGAGCAATAGGTAGGTGGAGGCAGACGGTACCTCAAGGGGAAGCCCTCTCCTCCGTTAGGGGTCCCGCGGGGTCTGGCCTACGCTCAAAAGAGCACCGTTGGAGAGCGCAGGGCGGGGACCAGTGAGTGGTCCTGCTCATCTTCCCGGGCAAAGCCTTGGACAGAGGATGAACAAAAAACCATGCCTTGACCTGACTTGGTAAGTTGATGGCATCAGGAGCCACCCCGGTCAGAGCCTGCGAGGCAAACTCAAAACAGGCCTGTCCCTGTCAGCCTGGTACACCGGCCGTCGTACCTTTGAGAAGGTTGGGTCGGCAACATTATGCTGTTGATGCGAGTGGACGCCTCTTCCCCAAACGCTCTGTCTTTGAGTCGAGGGGATGACTCTTGGGCCTGCCATGGCGGGATGGTTGGTTCCAAGTTGATTTAATGCAGCGTCGGAATAATACAATACGATGCGCTATGCTTGGCCGTCGCATCTTGAACCATGATTGTCTAGGAGAATTTAATCAATGGGCGGACGCGAAGCCGTGGCCAACCGACGACACAAGAAAGAAAAAAAGTATCAAGGTAGTAAAGCAGAACGGGACAGGGTCACATCCTCCTGCTCCTCATCCTCCTTACTGCCCCTAACACGCATACATACATACATACATACATACATTCATTCATTCATTCATACATTATACACACACAATAGGAGGTGGTCATACCGTACCATGCCATGCCTTCGGAAGTGGGTTGTCATCGATTGCGATACGATTGTGTGAGATGCCACACCGATGCATGCAAGCGTTCAAAAGGGTCCCCCTTCTGGCCCCTCTGATACGCCCTCCCTCTCCCTCGGGATGGTGAACAGGCCTCTCCGTGACCCTCTCTCCCCAGGAAGAGAAGCCTTCTTGCTGGCTGTCAACGAACACCCCCAACCACACAGTGAACCCCAGGGCGGGCCCCTGCTCGTCCACGGTCGACGTCATGGCACCCTCGGACCCCCCTGTAGGGCCGAGGGGATGGTGTGTGCGCCCCAAGCCCAAAATGCCCCGGGCAATCAACGGGGGGCAGACATTTTGAGCTCACGGCGGTGCTGGGCTGTCAGGCCAGGGCCACGGGCCTGCGTACACTCCATTGCGGGTGGCAGATCTGTGGTTTCCAGAAACCGTTTCTCCCTCGATCCCTGGCCGTCCATCTTCCATAGCGCCGGCGGTGTCGCGTCGCCTCTGTGGCTTGCCTCACCTGAGTGCCCACCTCCCTGTCAGTACGGCCCAAATCTTCAGCTTTGTCTCCAGGTTTTGGGGGCTTGACAGGCCTGCAACGGCCTGCGTGATGCTATCGATCGCTGCTAATTTCCATCTCCCATCGCGACCACCTGCGGCTGGTGTACTTGAAATCTCGGCGACTGCGAACGAGGACCACTAATGCCCAACCACCCCCCAGTCCCTAATTCCCCGTCGAGTGTAATTAGCAGAGCTTCCAGAAAAGGCTATGATGCAATCAAACAACCGGACAGCAGTCGCTCTGACGGGTCATCTGATTGTCCATCAATGACCCGCGTCGTATGGACGTCGTCCCAAGCACTCGGGCAATGCATCGCTCGCTTGACTAGGTTGGCAACACGGCCCCCTGGTTTGGATCCTAGGTTTGGGTGGGATGGCTCATTCCACTGGGCAAATGCGACTGGGTAAATCCAAATCCAGCACCCTCTACCATGGATCAGGGTGTCGGATGCCGTGGGACGCGTGAGCGTTTGCTCGACGGGGTTGTGGATTTAATGCACTCAACACGCACACGTCTTCCGTTTGTGGGATGTTTGTCAACAATGGCTCACCTCACACATGGATCAGGCCGTCTGCCCCAGAAGGTTTGGACCACGCCCAATCGGATCTGGAGCGGATGGCCTGGGCACTGCCGCGGCCACCCTGTGAGCGCACCGAGTCGCTGTCGAGTCTGTTTGGGGAAGCCAGTGTAACTCAGAGCCGTCGTGCACTGTGTGCAATACATGTACATTGGTCGGTACTTGAGCCGCCGACCAAGTCCCCCTTCCCACCCCTGCTGCCCTTCCCCCTTCTCCAAAAGAAAAATTCGAGGAACAGAGATGCTGTCATGGAGCGTGTGGCGCACTACGATCCCCCCAAGAGGGTTCAATAACCAATCCGGCCTTGCATATCACGGCTGGCCCACATCGCAAGCCAATCCTCTATTGTCCCCGCGCCATTGCAAGCGCACCTAACGGGCTTGCAATCACAAATAATAATTAATGACACCAAAAATACGTTGGTATGGCATTAGCAGTCATAACAATAGCAATCATTCCCAATAACAGTCCTTAAGCCCACTAGCGCAAAGCAGCAGGGGCGCGCCAGCCAAAAGGGCACCCGAAAAGGAGCGCTACAGGGGTGGCGAGCCTGGCCTGACGTGTGGTTGGCTGCAAGGAGAGACCGGTGGGCAATGCATTGCACCTGGGAAATTAGGCTAGCTAGCCACGGAAGGCTTCTCGAAGTCTTCTAGAAATTGGGAATATCCTAGGTAGCCTGCTTTGGGATAGTCTCGTCCCATCGACCCTCCGTGCTTGCCGCAGGCACGTCGCAGACTGCCTAGTCAGGTCGCTAGCAACGCTCGCACTCAACTTCAACCCAGCCCATGCACGGATTCTCTGTAACTTGGCGCACCGTCCTGCGCACTCGAGCTCGCCCCGTGTTTCCAATCTCCCCTGTCCATGCAAATGTGTCTTCCTACTTCCCCATCTCCCATGAACCCTGTCCTCTGCTCGGGGGGCTTGTCATTTTGCTCCTAAATGCACACCTCACACATGCCTCTTCCTCTCCTACCTCTCTCTACCCCCTTACCTGGCTGTTGCTGAACGCGCCAAGGCCTAGCGCTCATGGCCCTAGTGCCCACCATCCGCTCCGTCGACGTCTGCCCCCGGTCCTGCAAGGGCTTTGGGCGCGTCCACTGTCATTGTTCTGACAGCCTTCGAGAAGCTGTAGTGGCCGCCTTTTTGTCTCAACATGTCTCGAGTACTCCGTAGTCGTCGATGGGGTCCTATGCTAGATTACCGGCGCGTTGCCAGATGGGAAATGGGACAACGGTCGTTGTAGCCGATGCGTCCGGGGTGGGATGAGGCGCCGAATCTGGCCATCTCTTGGTGTCGGTCATCCGAAAACCCAACCTCGCCATGATGGAGTAAGAGGAGTGGTGATCCCTTCCCTAGCACCCATGTATCATGCATATCCCATCGTGCGGGTGCGGCTCCGGGACGGCTCCCACTGCCACTCCCTTGACAGGCGTTGCTTGCTTCTTGTCGATGCTATGCGATGCGCTGCGCCAGTGCCTGTCTTGAACCTCGACGGAAGAAAAAAAAAACAGGCTCAGTTCCGCCACAGGGTGCCCAACAGCTGGTCCTTACCAGCTGGGGAAGTGCTGACCGTGCCGGCGCGGGAGACCAGGGCCACCACTCCCGAAGGTGCAGGCATTATGCCTCTCGATACCGCCATCTTACGACTCAGAGTCGCGAACTAGAGGTAACAGGAAAGGGGCGACTATGGTCTAGAAACTACTCAAACAGGCCACCGCCTTTCAAACACATGCTTGTCACGTACCATTCATCACATTGCATGGCATCGCGTCCCGTCACGTCGCGCTGCTGCAATCCGCAAGTTTGCTGTGCAGGTCGCCGCGCCCATTCACAGCTCTTTGCGCCCCTCCATCTTTTTGGACAAAAGAGGCTGTTGGTCATGATCTACGACGCTACATATGCCTCAATACGCCCAAGTCGAGTGGCTGTCTGTTGTCATGGATCTTGCGAACGCTTTGAGACATGTGGCTGGAGGGGAAGCCGTCAAACAACTTCGACGCCCCATACACCCACCATTTCGCCAACCCAGTGCGACTTGCGACTTGGCGACCCTTCACACAAGCCACCTTCTAGAAATCCGGCGCACGTACCTCCCGCCTCCCGTCATCTAGGAGTGTGTAGATGATGCACGTCCTCCATCCGTACATGTCGATAGAAATATAGATGTAGCCAAGGCCCTCAACCGGGGGACAGAAAATATGAGACACCAAGCCCGGCTTCACGCACAATTTCCTACGAATACAGCCATCCAAAAAAACAAACCAAACCAAAATCAGTACACAACATCAGACGCCTAAAAAGATAGGGCTCAGAGGAACGCATCAGAATCTTGGAGCTAAGAAAGTGGTTTGTAAAATTGTTTTATTTTATTTTTTATAACCTGATGCTTGAAAACCTGTGGAATATGTTTTGGCGTCTTCTATTTTATGTCTCCATTTAACCCTTCACCCCCGCTCGCACGCTCTTTTCTTTAAAAGGAAGGGGCGGGCTAATGGAGGGTCAACACTTCAGTTGCTTGCTCTTTGAGCTCGTGGTCCCCCTCACCGCGCGCCAAGTTCGGTCAGGGCGACACGCCAGCACACCTAGCAAGACTTGGGGCCCAGGGAATCAAATGAGAACACGGCCAACAACAATGCAAATCCGCCGTAGCGGCTATTTTTGTTCCAATAAGCCAGCCGCTTAGGGGCATAGATGAAACAATTAACATTAAGCCTCTGCCCTAGCTCGCCTTCGTTCCCCAATCGTCTCCAACTCGTACTAGACCAAGATACAGTCAGACGCATCCCAGCGCGCAGCCGCCATTTATGGCTGATTCTGGATGCCAACAAGCGGTGCGCTATGACCAGAAACGGCTGCAACAAACGAACACTGGCGCAAGGTCAATCCTCCGGCGCGCCCTCTGCATCACCAGGCTTGCCCCATGGAGGCGGGCCATTTTCGGGAGCAAAAAAAAGGTGTGAATTGGAGGGGGGGAGTCTAGGGACAGCCTAGGGCGGCAGCAGTAATAATAGAATAGATAGATAGTCGAGGGAGCTTGGGACAAGCAGAGTGTTGGATCCAGCGAGCGGGTGGCCCAGGAACAGTGAGCCACGGGCAGCCAAGTTGGCCATGGCTTTCCGGCTGTTGCAACGCTGTTGCAACGTCGCGCGTCGATCCTATCCGAGCTTCTCTTCTACCTTGCGAGCCCGATGGCTGGGAAAATCTATTGCTCCTGTTGCCCAAAGCTTTTGTCGAAACAAACAGGCCATCTCGATCGTGGAGTGGGCGCTTACGGCAAACTGCATCGCACATGATCGACAGACATGACATGGTTTTTTTTTTCAGGTGCGCGAAGGATTGCGCAAAACAATGAATCGATCAATCCATTCATTCTCAGCACCGACCTATTGACCATCTGTTTGGACGCTAAAGGGGGGCATGGTCTGACACCCCTAAGCCAACATGCAGCGGGACAAGACTCAGCCGGGCGCTGATCTAGTATTCTCTCTGCTGCCCGTATTCCCTACCGCCTTTGTTTATTCATGCGAGTCCTCCCTACACCACCCACCCACCATCACTACATACTACCACCTCCAGCTCCTACTCCTCCTCCTCCTCCTCCTCCTTGCTCCTTGCTCCTGGCAGGGCATACATACTCCTCACCCCCCTTGGTCTTTTTTGCCCGCCGGGAAACTCAACTCGAGACGCTTCAACCAACCGGAGCGCGACCATCATCATGCAGGCCCAACCCCCCCCCCCCCCCCCCCACCCCCCCCCCCCCCCCCCCACACCCACCCCCCCCCCCCCCACCCCCCCCCGCCCCCCCCCCGCGCCGCCCCCCCCCCCCCCCCACAAACCGTGAAAAGGTCCCCGCAGCGGTGGGGGGCGGGGCGGGGGACAGGGGGGGGCCGCCACGCACGACCCTTCCGGGGGTGCGCTGACACGGGGGGGGCGTGCGGGGGCGCGGGAGCGGGGGAGCGCGGGGGGGGGTACGGGGGGAGATCGCGGG
>JAHVYB010000306.1:0-37501 GCA_020623695.1 Calonectria henricotiae | reverse complement strand
GGGGGCTGAGCAGAAACAAGCCGGAGATGACGGAAAGTTTGTAAATTGGTAATGTCTTGGCCGTGAAAAAAGAAAAACGAAAGGAAAAAAAAGGATCAAAAAAAACAAACAAAAAAACCGCGTAGGGGAATTCATTGAGCACATGTACGTCAATCACCCCTTCTTTATCTTATAATCAACCAAGACAGAGGAGATGGATGATTTTTTGACTCCCCCCCCCCCCCCCCCCCCCCCTGGTAGGATTGTTTCTGACTGACACCTCCCGTCATGACATCAGATTAAGCCCTTGTACAGCAAGAGGAGGCTTCTAGTCCGTATCTGCCTGATGGTTACGCGGCCTCAAAAGAAGCTTAACGGCCCTTGCTCCAAGCTGGTAGGTCAACGGGGGTGCTTCGTCGATCCCCCCTCTCAAGTCCCACCCGCACTCAATGCCAAAATATCGTTGCCTTGGGGTTGGGTTCATCGGACCTTAACTGCATCGGTTGACCGGCTCTTTGGGGGGCTTCTGGTCACGAGGTCCCCTGTACGCGCCCACCCCCGACAGCCCCGGATCGTGTCGGGGATTCATCGTAGACTTTTTGCCAATAAAGCCACACACACCTACACACAGTGATCGGCCCGCGCAAACGAGGCGACCCAGCCCGTTGTACTGTTTTATTCCCGATTGAGGCCATCATATCCACTTCCTGTGATTCCAGGCGACGCCATTTATGCTCTCAGCGAGGCGGTGCATCCTACGCAGGGTTCCATTGTGGTCTGACCGCATCTTCCATGGAATGCTCGTTGAACCACACAAACCGTGAGACAAGCTCCTATACGATGCTAATTTGCATCGTTCCTGACGGTGGTTTGTAAATCTTTCAATCTGCCTTACCACCAGCCCCGAATAAGAGGCTGGTGACAATTGCTTATCTACTACTAACGGCGGACCGATGTTCTTTCACTGCCACAGTAATACGGGAAGATATTTGCTTATTCGGTGTCTTTTTTTTCTTCTTCTTTATGTTGTTAATTTTCGGTATTTCTATGGAAAATAACAAGATAAACTAAAATAACATGTGGAGCCAGTGTAATGCTCGAATGCTGACACCACCTGTAGTAAATGTACATAAATCGAAAAGAGGTGGGATTGTTGCGCCAAGGCCATCAAAGCGGTTGTAGTTGTACTGGAAAATGATGTTGATAGTAGTAATAAACAAGGGAAATTTTTTACGAAAACAAACCAAAATAAAAAAAAACGCCCTGGAGCATAGTGTGCCAAAAAAAAAAAAAAAAAAAACCAGTGGTATCATCCGTTCTACTATACAGTCGCTATTATTCTCTCTTCGTATAACAGTAAATGCTTTTCGTTTAGGCAGTGTAGGGTAATTGTGCTGCTAGTGTGGGTTGGAGCCCGACATAGCAATCTATTAGATCACATCCGCGCGCTCATACCCCGCCGGCTGAAGAGCGGGCTTTGGGGTTTCGCGGTCTTTAAATTGGCTGACGAATGGGTTTGGGTCTTCAACTTGGTTTAGGTTGCCAAGGGTGTGATTTACACCACGGTGAACGGCCTCGTCGGCGCGGATGTAGAGGATTAGATCCTTCATGGTTCGCTGGTTTTCTGGGATTTGCCAATACTGGCGAGGAATTGTCAGCATACATACATAGATACCCAGCGCACGTCAATATATGTAACTTACTGTAATCGCGATATCGGGAATCTGGAACTCGGAGTCGTTCCATTTAGGAAGGTGGCCATCTTCAATCTCCTTGATGCATCGCGTGTAAGTGTGGACGGCCTCCTCTTCGAGATACCCAACAAATCGATGCACAATCTTGGGCGAGATGAGGTAGGAGACGAAGAGACCATTGAAGAAAACGCCTTGCGCACCAATGATCATCATTTTCATGAACCATCCCGGCTCGCACATTTTCATAAATGTCAAGAGGTGCATTCGTTCGTTGTAACTCTCCTCCAGAAGTGTCTCGATCCAGCCATTATCACGTTTCATTCGGCGAAGGCTGCCGAGATGTCGTAGCATGCCACCCACCATTCCTGGCACACCAGCGATGCTTTCAAGAAAGATGAAGCGAATCAGCTGGCGTCACATATTAGTACAACCAAATTCAATGGCATCGATGGCGCACATCACTTACCCATTGGGCTTCTGTCAGGGGCTTTTGGGCTGCAATGGCCGTAGTTGGATTCTTCTTGTCGACTTGCTGCTCACTGTCCATGCCAGTGGCTTTGTCCATGCAGTATCTGGCGAAGCGGACAATTTTCCAGGCCACCCAATCTCCCGCACCCCTCGGCTTTCGGTGAGCTGGGACGACTGCCTTCATCTCCTTGTAAGTATAGCCATGGTGTGGCCATGCCGGCTGCGTGGTCTTGATGTGAGCAGTGTCTTTGGCAGGGAAGAAATCACGGAGCTGGGTGACGGGGGTCGATGAGAAGGACCGTGTCTGGTGGCTTTGAGAAGCAGCACAGGTCAAACGAAGGCCCGTGGACGATCGAAGGAGAGAAGAAGCAGACGAAGAAAATCGGACATAGCCAAGGGCTGCAGCCTTTCCAAGCTGGACGGCTTGTCTCGAGGCGTGGGTCTGAGTTTGGATGCGAGTCGAAAGCATTGAGACGATGTTGGAGGAAAACCCAAGAGATAATGCAGAGGGTTGTGATTTACGGTCGCTTGGCGGGCAATACAATGCAGGCTTCTGAGTGTCTGATGAGGTACAGAGTGATGGAGTAAAAGCCTTTGTGCCTGACCTGGCCTGAGGAGTCTTATATACACGAGCAATTGGAGGGAGACGTGGATTGGCTCTAACTATGTCATGTCCCTTTCCGTGTCCAAAGTCTTTCCGCGGACGCAAGCGTGTAAGCGGCATGTCAACCAGGCGCTAGCCATTTGGGGCGTCACGAGGAGCATTACGAGCGCCACGAAGATGGACCGGATAGGCCAAGGTGAAGGGCTTTGCGGTTTACAGCTTCTCGGTGACGGCAGGCTCTGCGGCGAACCCTTGCGGCGAATCCCTGCAAACCGATCAATGGGGATTGACGAAAGCCGCAGGGCGTTTGCGCCCCTCCTCGTGAGTAAGTGCCATCGGAAGGACTCGGGGTGGGTTTTGGTGGATACGGGTGCGATCGGACTGGGATCGCAGATGACTCAAAGAGGGAATGCCACTAGGTTGCTAAAATTCCAAATAGACGAGCTCTAGCAAATGCATGATGAGCAAGTTTCCAATGATTTCGTGATCAGGGGGGAACCCCAATTTTTTTTTTGCTGCTTCGGCGTCGGGTCCTCGCGCTTGAGTTTTTAGTCGCCGACGCCCCGAGGTCATCCTCGATGGCTCCCATACGATTTGCCCGCCATGGTCACGGATATGTAAGTGAGCATGGATCAGCTACGTATCTGCGCGGGCAGCGGTCCGTGTATTTCGGCGGAGATCGATATCAAACCCCCGGGGATCCATTCGGCGATCCAAATATGAGATTTCCGGCCTTGGTTGAGGAATCAAGCAGACTTTGTGCGCGCATTTTCTCAGCTCAGAATCCACGCCTGACATAAGGGATTGTGACTATGACTGTGACTGGGTTGGCCTGGGCCAGGGCCAAGTCAGGTCTTGGATGGAGTCATTGCATTGTTTCATGCATCGGCGACGCGCCGACGTTGCTCTCAACGAGCACGTGTGCACCTTTGAACATGCTTACTCCATGGTGTGAATATGCTTACGCAAGGATGACTTTAGTTTGCTGTAGTTGAGTTGTAGATGGGAAAAAAACACCAAGAACGAGAAACGAGAGTGGTACGACAACTTTACATCCCAAGTCATTCCTCAAATTTCCGATGGAGACAATAAAAGCTGTCTGACTTCAGCGTATCATGAATCGCGAGTGAGAAAGCGCCACTGAATGGGTTATCAAGTTTGCGGCGCAGTTATCTGTATGCGACAACGTGATACATCTTAGTCGGGACGGCGGCCGCCCTGTGCAACATGGTTGACGCTACGGCGCCGTGATACGAACACATTTGGGGCATGTAATAAAAACAAACCAATCTAAAAAATAAAAAAAAGATTAAAAAAAAATCGGACAGGAAAGCATGGAAAACTTTAGGTTAGGGCATGTAGCTGTAAAAACGGAACGGGACGGGTGGTGTGTGAAGGTTAGCCGCAAGATACGGAATCCTACACACCCTTCATCATGACGCAACCTCGTAGGGCGGACATCCCGGCGACTGTTAATTTACAGGAAGGGGGGGAGGGGGGCACGCGGATGGGCAAAAACATGGCACATTATTGGACTCTTTGATTGACAGGTGGGAGAGAATGGACGAGGGTGAATGATCCGAAGGGATCCTGTACTGAACAGTACACTGATATCTTCATATTCTGTGACTTGTCCTGTCCTAGTATTTTTGTAATTTCGACATTTATTCTTCCACTATCTTGCCTTGTGAGATTTACTAACTTGTTAATTATGTCACGTTGGTAGTTCAGATCCTGATGCGCCACAACCTCAGCTGCTGACTGTAGTTGACCTATCGTCACAGACCGAATAATGTTGGCAATCAAGAGCCCAACACACCTTCTAACCTGCATGATGAGGATGTCCCAGATCGTTCTAGACCTGTTGAACATATCCAGCCCCAAACACCTCCTCATGCGTGGCAAAAAAGCGGCCCTATGGGGAATACGGGTAGGGAGACGTGGCCGTCATGCAAGATACTCTGATTTTCAACGAGAGCCCGATCTCTGGGATCTCTGGGAAAAGGAGTGATTCTACTCGCGCTCAATGAGTCATAATTATGAACGCGTCGATCAATACTCTTCAAGTGACAAGAGTACATTTTACATATAGGAAGACTGAAACCTGGAGCTACAGAAAATCGAATAGGCGCATTAGGCGTCGAAAGGAAACTCAAAAACACCAGGCATCTCGGCCTCGGATAGCTCACCTCGGCGCTACGTGGGACGATTTACGATATATGAAGGAAGTGTGGCTGCGTCGCTTGGGGCGCTCACCGTTGAAACCCCAGGCGATCCTTTTTGTCAAGGGGTTTGGAGGCGTGATGTTGTCGGATATATTCCAGAGGCAGCATATTCGAAACATGATGGGCCTGAGAGGCTTGTTCGTGTACTTTCTCAAAGCCTCCTTGACGTGGATTTCAGAGTTGGCTCCAAGGTTCGGTGAAATAACTGGTGCTTGGATGACGGAAAACCCATTAGATTAGGTCGGCGCTTTTTACGACACCAAGGCGTGGCAGCAGCCGATAGTTGTGGTTATCTTGGCTATGATACGAGTAGCAAAAAATTTGGCATGCTATAACACAAGTCAAACAGTAGGTCAGGGGCGACCAGACAAAAATGGATAATCGGAACGACCCAAATATTAAAAATAAAACGAGTAAGCTTATGGCATCATTAATAAATTGAATCATTTTCGTATTTCTCATTATCTTATTACAACCTATCTTTTGTTTACTTGCTCACCCCTGAACCCCAAAAGTCGAGGCTTTGAAAAAGAATAGTCTCGTATTTGATTGGTACGATTAGTAAAAAATTCCCTTGGAAATACAATAATCTCGAGTAGTCACTTTGGCAAGCAGGCACTACTACATTTTCTTTATTGACATCATGTTCAACATATTCAGGAATGAGTCCGCGCGCATCTATGAGCTCTTGTAGAAAAATCACTTTGAGCTTTTTACTTGGCGCTAAATCTCATTAACCAGATCATTGGCGGAACACAAAGACAGCCCAAGACACCAAATATCGTCAAGCACCAACCAACCCCGACGCCGTTCATAATTAGCTGAATCACAGCAAGCGCAATAGCGGTGAGCGAACAGCGAGTAATATTGGAAGCAGCCGAAGCAGTAGATGATCTGTTCGAATTTAAGTCTGTGAGCAGAGTACTCAGAGCCTATCTAGATCAGTCGTCTTTTCATCCCTGTTTACTTGTGAGGTACATACCACGATGAGCTCTGTGCTAGAAAACCCGATGATTGTTTGGAGAAAGGGAGGAACAGCGACATGCTGCTTCGTCAGCAGTGTTCTGATTAGGCAGCAATGGAAAACTCACTACTTTATAATGTACTACCCACCCATACCTATGCAATGGTTCCTGCTGTCATAACAGCAACGAGATATAAGGCACTGCGAAGCCGGGCTTTGGCAATCGGGATCTGATAATTTTCTTGCGCTCCCACAGAATCTGTGGCCAAAGGTAGTTCTTTGGCAATTCGGGCATAGTCAAAATCGAGGACCTTGCCTTTTTGAAGGACTCTGTTAGTGTATAACATGAGAATTAAGATTAGCAGATGGATACATATCCCAGATCAATGTGGTGACTATACATACAACACCGTAAGGAATGTATATTAGTCTTGCTTCTAAACTCTTGTAATCGTGCACCTCAAAGAAGATGGACGAGAGGGAAGCCAGGATGCAGCAGCAAATGGTGTAATATACGCCGTTAATGAATAGAACAGCACCTGTGTCTTTCAGGAGGACCAACTTTAGACACTTTAAAGGGTTCGGGAAGGATCGTTTGGGCCGGCTTTCTCGACAGGACGCAGGCCTGTCATTTGAACTGCTCTTGTTTGGTAAATCGGACAAGATGGAAACCAATGTTCTGTAAATGCCTGGAATTCGCACCATTCCATTGCTCACTGTGGCGGGGAATGTTTCTGGGAGTGCAAATAAGACCAATAATAGGCATGTCCCGCTCAGAATCCAAAGAAACCAGAATATCCACTTCCATCCCAACTTCGCAGTCAGGGCCCCTCCTATAATTGGGCCTATGGGTGATGCAACCTTGGGCCTTTTTTGTCATTACTCATTAGCTTTTGGGAAAATGCCTTTAGGTATATGGTTTATTACCCCAGAAGAGAACGCCAACGTATGAGCCCCTTTCGGCCCTAGTTGTTATATCGGATATGACGCCGAACCCGAGAGATACGGTACCTACGATGGAGAAAGGTTAGATGAGACCAAAGCCCGTGTATCCGAAGTTGAATAATTGACCAGAGCTTCCCGCGCTCTGCAACATCCGAAGAACTAGAAGTCCTGCGTAAGTGTTTTGCAGTGACAAACCTAAATTGGCGGCGAAATATATAAGCAGTGCTAGCAAATAGATTGGTCGGCGTCCAAACACGTCGGTCGCGTTCCCAAGCACTGCGGGCACTGTACCCGACACGATCATATAAGTGGTGACGGTCAAATTCAGGAGCTCAACCGTGACGCCAAGGCTATTGGCCATTGGATTAATAGCTGGATAAAAGATGAAACTGCTCAGGGGGGATAGCATGCCAGTGAATGAGGCGAGGAGGATGATGCATTTTCTCTGAAGGGGGCTGAATGTAGAAGAAGTAGATTCTGGAGTGATGTCTGAGTCTGTGGGTGGCGACTCAGGGTTGCTCGCTTTGTCTGCCATCTTAATTGGGGGCAGATAGAAGAAGGTATTGGAGGGATGTGAATGAGATGTCGTGAAGAGATAAACGCCCCAACCACCTCATATCGGGAAACGGGTGTTGATGGGTGTAGCGGGGATCGATGAATCGGGCAATAAGCTAGGTTTTGCACACTAATGATTGGTAGTGCAAGCCTCTAGAATAGGCGTGACACCGAATTTTTTTTTTCTGATCTGGAACAAGCTAGGATTACACCTTCTTGCATTTGCCCCGTTGTAGTTATCCTGAGGGAGGGAAGTGATATGGTGTTATTAGTTGAAGGCGTGGATTCGACAAGTCACAATCATGAAACTTGGCCTAGAATGATGGAGAAAGTTGGACTATGATAGTTTCACAGGTCATTGAGATTGGTATAGACCGGGACTGAAATGTTGGATTGAATTTTAGGGCAAGTCAGAGAATACGATGGACAAATGTAGATGATGTGAGTCTACGGTAAGCTGCGGAGAGTTTGTAGCATTGGCCGACATTCTCTTTTCAAGGCACCCATATTATTTATATACCGTTTTAGTAAAAAATGCTCCATGTTTAACTAGTTTAACCACCAACATTCCGCAAAGGTTGTGCCGTGTATGATGGTTGTCAAACGTCAAAGACATTGAGTGTGGTGGTGTAGTGCATTTTGGTTGAATGAGGTGACGGGCAGGGAGGTATATTACGGATCATTGTTATGTTATATGGGTGGGCGGTATGTTTTGATGGACATGGGTCTGAGTAAAAACAAGAGCATGGTTGTAAGTAAATGATGCATCAATAGGTGAATGTTGCTCCGTCATGAATCTGGCATTGCCCGTATTGTATGCATGTCATAGTCATGGACCCGCTTGGTTCTCGGGCGTGTTAGTGGGGGAGCCTCCACTTTGATTGTGGTAGGCAGCTGTGTTTAGCGATGGTTTTTATTCGCATGCTATTTGGACGATGCTGGGGGCCGTGGGAATGCAGGGCAAAAGACCTCACTGCTAACCAATGTCTGGGTATTTTAGTAGATGTCAAGGGAGAGAAGGAGGGAGATGGGAAAATCCAAAGCAAAAGAAGGCCCAAGAGGAAACAAAAAAAGAAAGCCGGCTAACTGGCTAGTTAGGTAGTTAACTGGCTAAATTAACTAGCATCTGACCCCTCCACAAAAAAGTCGCCCAAAATTTGCCCCTCCTTTCTTGTGCCGTCACTTTTCTGCCCCTCACCCACACGCCCACACAGACGCACACGCACAATTGGGTGCGTCTCCGACTGCGCGTCTTTGTGCCTGACGTGCAAAACTTATCAGCCCTCCCTCGTCTGTCTCCATTTCCTCTCTCCCATCCAACCACCTTCTCTTCCAGCCTCCGCCTCCCGTCTCGACGACGTCCTTTGCTCGGATCCCTGAATGAGGTCTGACTGACGTCTTCCTTTGGAAACAAACACATTCATCTCACTTTCTTCTTCTTAATTTTTTTTTTGCCCGCCTTACATCATGCCTCCCAAGCAGTGGGGTGAGTTTTGATTTCCTATTTCTCGCGCATCCTTCAGTATTGTATATACTGTTCTAGATGTTGA
The DNA here is from genome assembly GCA_020623695.1 of Calonectria henricotiae. Classification (NCBI taxonomy): domain Eukaryota; kingdom Fungi; phylum Ascomycota; class Sordariomycetes; order Hypocreales; family Nectriaceae; genus Calonectria; species Calonectria henricotiae. The sequence goes on along the minus strand of JAHVYB010000306.1, from coordinate 28,517 downwards.
TCATATCCGCCCTGCTGGATGCAAAATCTGAGGCTTGCCTTTAACCCATAGTTTCTGGCGCAACCTATTTTCTTACACCGAGCTAACTCTTTGTTTCTGTAGACGACGAGGAGAGCGACTCTGATAGCTCCTCCGGCGCTGCTCCCGCTGCCGCCGCCGCCACCGCCGGCCGCCGCAAGTTTGATGACGAGGAAGACGACAGTGATGTAAGCCACATGGTCCCCATGCCATATATATTATCGGCTCTTTGACTGACCTTCTCCTCCCCGTAGGTCCTTGACTCTTGGGATGCCGCCGAAGACTCCGAGGTAGAGCGTGAAAAGGCCAAGAAGGCTGCCGAAGACGAGGCCAAAGCCGCTGCCGAGGCCGCCGCCAACAAGAAGCCCAAGGGCCTGCGCATCGCCGAACACCAGGCCGACCGTGCTCGCCAGCGTGCCGTGGCCGATGCTGATGCCGAAGAACTGGAGAACGAGACCCCGGCCGAGCGCCGTGAACGTCTCCGCCGCACCGAGCAGGAGGCCGATCTCGCACACGCCGCCGACCTCTTCGGTGACGCTGGCTTGAGCGCCGGCCGGGCCAAGACAAAGACTGCGGCCGTTGCCCTCGACTCCAAGGATCCCTCCAGCACCGTCGACATCGCCAAGCTGCCCATCTTTGACCCCAAGACCAAGGCCCAGTTCGAGCTCCTGCGCTCCACCCTCACCCCCATCATCTCGGCCAACTCCAAGAAGGCCCACTACGCCCTCTTCTTGCAGGACTTCGCCAAGGCCCTCGCCAAGGAGCTGCCCAGCGATCAGATCAAGAAGATTGCCAGCGCCATGACCGCTCTGGGCAACGAGAAGATGAAGGAGGAGAAGGCTGCCGACAAGAGCGGCAAGAAGACAAAGGCAGCCAAGACCAAGACCTCGCTCGTCACTGGTCGCTCCAACCCCGCGGCCGATGTTCACACGTATGACGATGATGACGGCTTTGGAGAGTTCGTCTCCCCCCCCCCCCCCCCCTTTTTATACCTCTCTTTACCCCCTCCTCTTGACATGTACATGAGGCTAACCTTTCATGATAGTGACGACTTTATGTGAAGCGGTTCTTGATGTTGTGAGAGTGACATGTGACATCCCACTACTTGCGCCGCGCCAGTACTTCCAGTTGTTTGGGTTGTGCACTCTGGGTTGAGTCTACCAAGCCTACCTTCCCTTCGCTGGTGCAAAGGGGTGCGACAACCTTGACGGGCCTTAACGACGTACGCGCCGACTTCTGTGGCCCCGCCCCCCTTTTGACAGACAAGCCCGGGCATGGCGGCGGCCGAAGAGTCGGCCTGGGACCAGGGGGGTTTGGCATTACTGAACATTAGGGGCAATGGTTGATGGGTGGTGACAGCGCAGGGTGGGATGTTTTCTCGCAAGGGCTGGGTATAAAATTGGGACATGGGCATGGCTTTTCCATGCATTGCGTTTGTTTGCATCGGCGTTTAGACAAAGACTCAGCATGCCCTGGAGCTTCGTCTCCATGCGGCCAAGTTGCGACTGATCATATGGGGCGATTTGAGAACGCGTAAATTACAAGTTGATTGAGTCTAGTTTAAAATCTCTACAAATCATTGTAGAATGTCCACTTGTGTCCACTTGTATCGTAGTAGTTTCGTGATGAATATGCCAAGCACGGGCAGGGGTATCTTCATCCAGTTCACCTTCATGCAATCCCACCTAGAGTTAGAGACAGTTGGCAGTTTGCATACAGAGAACCACGGTCGTTTGGGCAGGAAAAAAAAAGGAAAGAAAAAATCAAATCTCCAATAAACTCCCCAGGGATAGTCTCCCATCCTGTATACCCCAACGCCCTAAATCTTTCGTTTACGTTTCCACGTCTCGGTTCTTTCCTCATGGCCCCAATAAAATGTACAGCATCGTGCGTAAAGTCGTTGAATAGTTCTAAAACAGAACCAGAAACCATCTAATACTAGAGGAGAGTGGAGTGAGTTGAAGTTGCGGGTTCAAACAACGTTGCCCGCCATGCCCATGAAGAGGGCGTGGACTGCCAAGGATAATGTCCAGAAACCGACCTTCTTGAATCGTCGGACACGGCTCTGTTGGTCCTCAACATCCTTGGCAAACGCCTCGTATGTCTCCGCAGACATTTCGTTCATGAGCCCGCAATCGAAAACGGTCCAGCTGCCCTCAAAGTCACTAGCACGCTTGACGATGCGGCAGCTAATCGGGATGTAAGTCTTCTTAGCATTAATGTATGCCACGATGGGGCGCACAAGAGCCTGATTCACATATGACATGTCTTTAGTGAATAGGGGCACTGCGGCTTTGACATCGCTCATGTGGATGCGGAGATCCATAATGAGATATCGGCGCCCGTCTTCGGCAGGCTTTTCGTCCAAAGTATCGTCGTCATCATCATCATCCATCTTGAGGCCATAGTCAGATAAATGGCCGGAGGTGAGGAGTACTGGGGCTTGCTCCCTCACATTCCTAAGGAACCGGTGTCGGTTTGTTTCAACAATGTCTTCTAGTTGATCGTAGAAATCGGTCATGACCTTGGTGATGCCTTCGTCAGATTCGGCCGGGAACATTATGTCCGATACGATATCGACATTGCCCTCGTAGATCCAACCAAAAGGCCCCTCGACTCCACGGTTGAGATGGTCGATCTTCAGGCCGTCAATCCGGATTCTACTGAACTTTTTCCAAGCTTTGGGGTCGCCAAAACCCAACACCGATTCGTGCTCCTGGCCCGGGATGACACCATGGACTTGTCGAGGATGGATTGTGAATAGTGACCCATCAAAGGACCCGGACATGTGGTTGGCAGAGAGGAAATCGTAAAACAGCCACTGCTTTCGGAGCTGGGGCAGCTCGCAGGAGAAGATGCTGACAGAGAATGGTCGGAAATTATCAGGCTGATGGACGGTCAAAAGGAGGTCTTCCATCTTAAACTTCTCGATCTCAAAATCCCCAGGCTGATGTTTATAACGGAAAGATAACGGATCGGGTGTCTTTTGGGGCCAGCAAACATGAGTGCGGTCAATCACACCCCGGATACCCTTGACTTCAACATCCTGAAGGAGGCCCTTCCCATTCCACCAGTTCAAGAATGAAAGCGTAACATTGACGGTTGCAATGGTTACATCAAATTGGGAATAGTTGCCATCATCTTTCTTGCCGGAGACGTTGGTTGATTTTGCTTGTCGGTCTGCAGCAGCGACAGCCGCGACAGCCGCGACGTCTGAGGATCCCTTACTGACCGATGATTCGCCTTGCCCTGGGCGCCGTGAAACAAAGACATTTCGAAAGGAGATGACGCCATCGCGCCACTTGGGGACAATGGCTGACTCGAAGATGACAGTGATGCCAGCGGATTGTGTCAGATAATCACCAACCCATTGAGCCAGTGTTTCTATGTGAAAATTAGACCATGTTTGGAGCTTTAGAATCATATCTATCATACCTTGAGCAAACACGGTGTTGATTGAAAAGATGATGATGGAGAAGAAGGTGGTTGTGCCTAAGAGAATCCAGACCAAGTGTCCCAACATGAACCACGAGACAAAAGCCCCCCATTCATCGACATTCCATGGTCTCATGCTTCTGATGGACATCCACTTGAATCGAACTTTCAATCTGTCCCAGAAACCGTTGGCCGCTTCCAGGAGCTCCTCTTTGGTTGGACGGTGGGGCATTCTGGGGAGATGCGGGAGATGCGGGAGATGAAGATATTTGGATACAGACACAGCTATCGACTCGGAATCTTCTTCTGCTACACTTGGCTTTTCGTTTGGCGGCGAGTCCTTTGGCTTGTCTTTAGAGGTCTCTTTCGCAGCCGGAGTCTCTGTCTTCTTGGCATTGGCTGCAAGCTTTGTTTCCGAGGGGCGCTGTTCTGGTACTACCTTGCCACATGCACATCTTGGCCCTTTGCCATTATCACCATAGGACCGTTTCTGCCGACCCCACGCTTGTGGGCGGGCAAATGGGTAAAATTCATATTGTGGTCTTGCGAGCAGCGTCCGAGGCCCAGCCATAAGAACCCTGCCAAGCACAGGAATCCCGACTTGAGCTGTGACCAGCCCAACGATGGTGGAGATACCAGGGCCTCGAGCTCGATTTACAATATGCCATGTCGCTTTGCTATGGAACGATCGGTGCGTAAATGAAGCTGTCGGCGTTTTTGATATCGGCCGTGGTTGGTCTGCTGATGCCAAAGCGACAAAGCGCAAAGCTCGAAAGGAATCTGATGGAGTGGAGAAGATGGATATCCCGAAGCGCCGCCCGATGAAGAAGGAGGGAATACCCTTAGCCATCATCCCAACACATTGTGCTTGCCCCCGGGACAACAATAGCACTAGAGATGAGACGGAAAAATCTCCTTGCAACGAGGATTGAAGATGCAAGTTGGGAGGGAGCAGAAGGTGGAAGGGGAGTTTGCCCGCTAATTAACTGGGTCGCCCATCGCCAGTCGCTGCGATGCTAGCATTCTGTACCAGTGAAAAGTCATTCCATGACGCGCTATTGCCGTTGATGCAGTCGACCAATAGATAAGCGTCGATAAGGACACAAATTTTTGATCGGTGTGTGAAACTCGGTCGAGCCCCCCCACCGATCAACTTTCAGACCTGTAGGTGACCCCGACCACGACCGATTTTGTGCGTTTGCGGCTCGGAAAAAAAATAAAAAATTCCCGGCTTGCCTAATCCTTGGTTTATACCATCGCCAATACATCATCACATCCTTGAGCTCGTCGCCAATATGCCTGCGCCCACCGCTCTGAAACAGGCGGAAGATACCCCGCTAGCCTCCAGCATTCCGCTTCCCGAAGGTAAGAAAAAAAACCCTTCAAAGCCAACCGACGCCTCCACGTGCTAACCACCTAACCAGACAATGAAGATGGGTTTCTGCTAGACGCCTCAGATGCTTTGCCCACGGACTCGAATGCTGTGGTTCTCGTGGAACAGGACGATGAGGATGGCATGGCTATTGACGAGGAGGGTCGTCCTCGATTTGCGCCGTCCAGGGACATTGTGAGCCCATATGAACGTGTGACTTTAATGTATTGATTGCTGACCACTATTCAGGATCCCGTCACTCGAGTCGAAACCCGCAAGGTCCCTGTTCCCCCTCACCGAATGACACCTCTTAAGCAGGCATGGCCTTCAATTTACCCCCCTCTCGTCGAGCACCTGAAGCTACAATGCCGCATGAACATTAAGCGAAAGACTGTCGAGCTAAGGACATCCAAGCACACTTCGGACACTGGTGCCCTGCAAAAAGGCGAGGATTTCGTCAAGGCCTTTACCCTCGGCTTTGATGTGGATGATGCCATCGCGCTGCTGCGACTCGACGACCTGTACATTGAGACCTTCGAGATCAAGGATGTGAGGACGATGCACGGAGATAGCCAGGCCCGCGCCATTGGTCGTATTGCAGGAAAGGACGGAAAGACAAAGTTCGCCATTGAGAACGCCAGCCGAACCCGAATCGTCCTGGCCGACTCCAAAATTCACATTCTGGGCGGATTCAAGAATATCCACCTTGCGCGCGAGTCGGTTGTTAGCTTGATTCTCGGCAAGCCCCCAGGAAAGGTCTATGGAAACCTGAGGACGGTGGCGGCAAGAATGAAGGAGCGCTTCTAAAAATGGGGACTGATGACGGACATTTTGATTGACACGGCGTTTGGGCGGGCAACATTTATGATTCTAAGTTCTATGGGTTCCTTTAAAAGCAAGGCTAGAGCTGGCATATCTATATAACGACGCATTGCGATGAAATCAATTTGAAGTTTCGTGGATACTCACCACGCGATATACAACCATGGCGCCGATGCCCAGGACACTTGCAATGAACGTTCCGTGACTATGTGCATTCCATATGGTAGCATCCAATCAATATCTTGCAATAACAGCAAGCATAAAATACGAAGAGATATGGCAAACATGGATGATACCCGACAATATGATTGTGTTTCAATAGATATAGGAGAGGGTCAGAAACACCACAATGAAATAATACAACCGGCATATTCACAAGTGAGGTCATCAAGATGAATCACACAGATGGCAGCGTATAGACTAAGCCCCAAAAAAGAAAGAAGAAAAAAAAACCCCGGCTTAGGGGTTGCCAATAAACCGCTATTTTAGCTTGAAACGAGGTATTTTTTTTTTTTTTACCTCATTCCCCAACCCTCCATCTACGTTTAGTCTTTAATCAACAAGTGGTAGTCAGTATTACTTCATCGGTCTTTTTTTTCATTTAATTTTTTTAGCCGCGCTTCAGCACATCTAGACATGAGGCATATATTGTGGTGATAGCATGTGCTACAACTGTTGAGAGTGACGAGCTCGGTCAGATATGCCGGCATCGGCATCGATATCAGTTTTTGTTGTACCAATCACAGAGCTTGAGAAAAAACATCGCAACATTGGTTGCAGTAGTGTGGCACAGAAAGGTTCATCAATAGTGGATGTGAAAGCGGAGTCAAATCAACAACGTCTGGTTAATCAAATTTTTATAATATTTTCACGGTGATTTTTTTTATTTTAAACTTCTCTACCCATTACGCCAACCATCCCTACTCATTTCAGGATATTACTACCACTACAACCCAGAATATCGTGATGCGTTTATAGAGTGTTGGCGGTGTTGAAGTCCTTGAGAGCCTCAGCGACACGGGCAGACATGGTCTTCTCACCCTCGCGAACCCAGACACGGGGCTGTGTATTAGTGTTAGCGCGGTGTCCCGCAAGGTAGTAATGAAAGGGAGGGGGTGGGAAAACTTACGTCGAAGTACTTCTTGTTGGGCTTATCATCACCATCGGGGTTGCCGATAGTGGTAGAGACGTAGTCCTTCTTGTTGACCATGTAGTCACGGATACCAGCGCAGTAAGCGAACTGCATGTCAGTGTCCATGTTGACCTTGACGACACCGTGGCTGATGGCGTCGAGGTACTCCTGCTTGGAAGATCCAGAACCGCCGTGGAAGACGAAGAAGACGGGCTTATCAAGCTTGGAGTTGATGGCGGCCTTGACGTGGGCCTGGTGCTTTCCCAGAAGCTCAGGGTGTAGCTTGACGTTGCCAGGCTTGTAGACACCGTGGACGTTGCCGAAGCCAGCGGCAATGGAGAAGTAGGGGGAGATTGCAGAGAGGCGGTTGTAGATGTTGAGGATATCCTCGGGCTGGGTGTAGAGAGAGGCGTTGTCAACATCCTCGTTGTTAACACCGTCCTCCTCACCACCAGTGATACCAATCTCCATCTCGAGCCACTGCTTCATGGGAGCAGCACGCTTAAGGTAGGCAGCTGTGGTGTCAATGTTCCACTCGACGGGCTCCTCGGAAAGATCAATCATGTGGGAGCTGAAGAGGGGCTCGCCGTTGACCTTGAAGTAAGCCTCATCGGCATCGAGCATGCCATCGAGCCAGGGAAGGAGCTTCTTGGCACAGTGGTCGGTGTGAAGGACGACGGGGACGCCGTAGATGGGGGCGAGAGAGCGGATGAAGTGGGCAGCGGCAACGGAACCGGCGACAGAGGCGGCCTGGTCACCATTGCTCACACCCTGCGACAGAAGTTAGTTACATCGGGCCAGTTGTGTAGATGGATATATGTGCTTGGCTCGACGTACCTTGCCAGCAAAGTAGGCGGCACCACCCTGGGAGAACTGGAGGATGATGGGGGACTTGGCGTCGCGGGCGGCCTCGAGAGCGGCGACGGCGGTGGAGGAGGAGGTGACGTTCTAGAGGCATTCCTTGTAAGCATATCTCTCTTTAATCCATATTTTCAATGCTGGCAGATGTCGCACGTACAATAGCGGGAATGGCAAACTGCTTCTCACGAGCGTACTCGAAGAGACGGAGGACATCGTCGCCAACGATGACACCAGACTTGCGGCTGAGAACGTCCTGGGCACCCATGATTGCGGTTGTGAAGAGAGAATGTGCAGGGATTGGTTGCTTTTTGCTTTTGCTTTTGCAAGAGAATCGAGATGGGAGCCAGTCGAGGATGGAGGGGGAGGGGTTTATTTATTCGTACAAATGGAGGGGGTTCTCCGACTTACTGTCCCCCTCGGCGGCACTCCCCCACTTTCAGGCGCTCTGACAGAATTACATGACACCAGCTCCAAGCTCCTATCATAGCCCTATAATGGGAACATTCGCCCGCGAAATAAATTAGGTTGATAAATAATCAGGATTAGCCGAGTATCGTCCTATTTGGTTTCACCTTTCTTTGTCCCCAGGCACCCCCATGAGCCAGTGACGAGTTTATCGCGTCGCCGCAGTCACGACAAACTGTATGAGATCATCGGCCCTTCTTTCCGTCACCCACTTTACCTCACTCATGCCCACCGAGGTGTGTCATGTTTTCTGTCAATGCCCCTCCTCAACAGCGCTCCTAGCACCGTGGCTGGTACCAATGACGTGTGGCGCCCTCCACCTGCTGGGGCTTCTCCGGGCTCATTGTCACCGTTGATGTCAGAGAGCCTGTTAGGTTCGCAGAGATTGCCATGACCTGATAACCCATCAGTGAAGCTTTGTCCGTCCTATATCACGCATTCATCGGCCGTTTCGGCGATGCTCTGCTCATTACAGGGCCCAGGCGCGCGGTATCATACAACTATCCCATGCCCCGGAACGACAGTAGCCATGAGCCGGGGAGAACTCGCATGAGCAGCCGGTGATTCCGTGATTCCCCGGGCCCGGGTTCCCGTCGGCATAGACCACGATGCCGAGATCGAATAGGAGAGGCGATTCATGGTTAACGAGAATTGCCTCATGCCGTGGCTGAGTTTATACCGATGGTTGGCTTCCCGGCGAGGGGTCCCTGCAGCATGCACTTCCGATCCCCTGTGGCTTAGCGGGCATGGCCACCAGGTTTGGGACTTCGGTTTATTTACTTGCTCGCAGCTTTACTGCCACAAGGGGGGCACTCATGGATATGAACCATTGTCTTACAACAAAGCCTAATTCACTTGTTTATTCGGCCTCTATTACTTCAAATTTTACTTCTTAATATACCATCCCATGTGCTCCATCGCTCAGAACACAAAGGCTGCATGTCCATTTTTGTTTTAAATTTGACAACCACTTACAGGTTGACAGAGGTGCGGAACTTAGCACCAGCGTAGATGGCCTGTTCACCGAGCTCCTCCTCAATGCGGAGGATCTGGTTGAGCTTGGCCAGACGCTCAGATCGGGCGGGGGCACCGGTCTTGATCTCGCCAGATCGGAGACCGACAGCAATGTCAGCAATGGTGACATCCTCAGTCTCACCAGATCGGTGAGAAACCATGACACCCCAGCCGTCGGCGTAGGAGTCCTTGGCAGCCTGGATAGACTCGGTCAGGGTACCGATCTGGTTGACCTTGAGAAGGAGAGCGTTGCAGGACTTGAGCTCAATGGCCTTCTTGATGCGGAGAGGGTTAGTGACAGTCAGGTCATCACCAACAACCTGGATGTCGTTGGCCTTGGAAAAGTAGCTCCAGGCCTCCCAGTCGTCCTCAGCGAAGGGGTCCTCGATGGAGACAATAGGGTACTTCTTGCAGAGGTTGCTGTATTGCTCAGCAAGCTGCTCGTAGGTGATCCACTTGGTGGGGTCGCTGTCGGGGTTCTTGAAGTCGAGGTCGTACTTCTTCTCAGCCTCCTTGTAGAACTCGCTGGAAGCAACATCCATGGCGATCTTCATCTGGCCAGTGTAGCCAGCCTCCTCAATGGAATCAGTGATGAGGTCAAGAGCCTCCTCGGCGGTCTGGATATCGGGGGCAACACCACCCTCGTCACCAACGTTGCCAGCGGACTGGCCGTAGCGCTTCTTGGCCAGAGTCTTGAGCTTCTGGTAAACCTCAGCACCTTGGCGCAGGGCCTCGGAGAAGGAGGGGGCGTCACTTTATGAGGGTCAGCAGGCCGTGACGGACGAGCAAGGTTTTAAAATAGTATACGTACGTGGGGACAATCATGAACTCCTGGAAGGCGAGACGGCCACCAGCGTGGGAGCCACCGTTGAGGACGTTCATGAAGGGAACGGGGAGGACGTAAGGCTTCTTAGTTCCGGCGAGGTCGGAGACGTGAGCGTACAGAGGAACACCCTGCGAGCGAGTTAGTGGGAATGTCTCAGGGAACAAAGAGGGGCCATATGGCTGACCTTCTCAGCAGCACCGGCCTTGGCGACAGCCAGGGAGACACCGAGAATGGCGTTGGCACCGAGGTTGGTCTTGTTGGGGGTGCCATCGAGCTCGTTAAGGAAAGCGTCGATAGCAGACTGGTCCTTGACATCAAGGCCCTTCTCGATCAGCTTGGGGCCAATGGTCTTGTTCACGTTCTCGACGGCCTTGGTGACACCCTTGCCACCCCACTTGGTCTTGTCGCCATCGCGGAGCTCGCAGGCCTCGTGCTGACCTAAATTATTGGTTATTATAACTGCATGCGAGAGAGATGCGGGAGAGTCGGAACGGACCGGTAGAAGCGCCGGAGGGGACAATGGCACGGTGGAGACCGGTCTCGGTAACAACGTCGACCTCGACGGTGGGGTTACCACGGGAGTCGTAGACGGAGCGGGCAAAGACCTTGGTGATGGCCATGTTGCAAGGTGGTGCTATGGATGGTTCTGGATGGTCTGATGCGTTAGTCGATGGAGGTTCGTGCGTCGATTGAGGCTGTGACGGGATGGGCTGATGGAGAAGTTCAAGGAATAGGGGAGGGGAGGGGTCCGGGGGCAAGGAGGGGAATGAAAGGAGAGGATATTTCTGGGCAAACAGCTTGGGGCAGCCAAACGGGTCGGTTGAAATATGCCTCAACAGTCTTGTTGGTGTTTCTCTTCGATGGCACCAATGGTGTTTTTGGCGGGGTAGCTTGGGCGTGTAGCTTGGCGGGGGAGGGGAAGGTGGGAGGTGACTTACTTTGGAAGGGGACGTTGAATAAAACGAGTGCAGAACCGCCAATGAGGAATCTGATCTCGAGGTGGAGGAGGATGAAAGATGGAGGATGAGGGAAAGAAAGAAGAGAGTGGGAGAATGCGAGTTTATATATTATGTATGAACGCGATCTCCCATTCACCGTCCGCCCTGACAGTGCTCCCCACTTTCTGGCACTTCCAACAGAGTCACCGTCAAACCTGAGGGTGTACGTACAGCAAACAGTAAGGTGAGGAAGATGTCCCCTCCCTGCGTCGTGGGGGGGTGGAGCTGAAGCCACTTTTCACCTGAGGTGTGGCGCGCTCCACTTCTAGCGGCCCGACAGACCTGGCCTTGAATATATGGAGTCTCGAGTTTGTCGCAAGATAGTGACGGCACAAGAAAGGGAGGTGCGCATCTGGCCGGTCTCTCGGGCGTTTGATTTTATTTTCTTAGTCCAGGGTAGGAGTGCCATATAGCTTATCAATTTGAAATGAACTCCGCCCCCAAAAGCTACCCGATGGATTTGGAAATACGTGTAGGGCGATGCTTGTCATGCGATTGGGACAGGCACCACTGATACAACATGTGAGCAGTAAGATATGTCATTGGCTGCCACATTGGGTTCTCGCATGGTTGCTCTCGGTTGACGCCGACCAGCAATGTTGACGCTCCTACACGTCACAACCAAGCGGGAATCAGAATAAATAGCACACGACCCAAGTTCTATCATAAGCCTTGCAATAGGAATAATACAAAGAAGCTTGTAAGAAATTAAACTCAGCATACTGTTGGTCCGTACAGCTTTACACATCCATGTACAGTTTCACTTTGAAGCTCACATTCATTGGCCATATTCTCTACCATTAGCTGAGGTCAACGGCCTTGATTAAGAACGTGAGGGGCATCATGCCTCATTACTTTAGTCCGAACTTCGGGGCTGCCGGTTTTATTCCATTGCTATTCCACCTAGGTGTGGCTTCCCTTGTATTCGGCCACATGTTCCAGCAAAGTCGAAGTTTCTCTTCGCAAATTTATCGTCAAAGTAGACCCCCGACAACGGACAAGTTCATCTTGTCACCTCGGTGAAGTCAGGGAATATGCTTGGAGGCTTCTACGCTGCTACCTTTGGACCTGGGCTAGAGTATGTGGGCACACACGAGGGGCAGGGCGTGTCCCTAATTGGCGAGGGAGGTGAGTTGGTGAGTACGGGTGAGGCACATGTGTGTGTGTAAGGGCCTTGGCTGGCCTGATGATTTTTTGAATTGCGTAAGATTAGGTTTTCAACGCGGTATATTCATTACTTAGGTATAGATACGAAACGAGGGACAACAAGAAATGGAGCTTGCGCTAGCTCGGCATGTCACATGACGAGTGTTCTGGGTTAGAAGAGCTGGATGAAGCTCAATGGGATGGTTGAGAATAGCCAAGAAATGAAAAGAAGCAGGCGCGGCTTACAAAGTCGACGAATAGAAAAGATGGAGGATTGGGCAGGGGTGTAGACTAACGGCTCGCTGTGCAAGGAGATGGACGATCGATCTGTAAATGCACCCTCTTAGCCAGATAAGCCGCACTGAACGTAAAATCTCGACACACCAAAATGACTCCACAAATCGCAAGGACAGCTCTTTGTCGTGACAAAATGTCATGTTAAAAGTCTAACAACACAACAACACCAGGACAAAACAGTGACCAAATAATATCCTCAATTATTTACCAAAGGATTATATAGTAAATATATACTGAAGTACTCTCCTATCTGACTTCGTTTATTTGCTATGTTTATGATAATCAGCGGGGTGCTAGGTCATACGCCAGCTAGTGCGTCGTCAGGTTTGGCTAGACTTGTGCCATGTCATGCAACTTCACTTAGCCATGAAAGCCCACGCTCAAACGTTCTGATTGAGTTTTCCAATGCCAAGGAGAATGGCTAAGAGGAGGTGCAACCCGTCCCTTTCGCCATGGATCATCCGGGTTAGGACTATTCTAAGCTAGCCCTAACCTAAGAGTCGTTGACTAAAAAGTTGCGACGCGGAGAGGAGTGGAGTATAAATTGTCTGGTGGGCGTGAAGCGATGTCCATGATATAGCGAGTTGGAGGTCCATCGAATGTTCTTCTTTCATGAGAACTTTGTTTAACAAGTGTAGTACAGTGTATTCTGGTAATGATGAGGATGACGAGCCGAGTTTGTTTTACATACAATCCCTCTGCCTTCTCTTTTATGAGGGCATCAGGTATTTGAGCGGCAAAATCCCAATGTCGATGGTGGTGTGGTGTACAAAAAAATAGACAAGTTTATAACAGACCCCCCTTCCCATCAGCAGCACCCATCAACACGCCTGCAGCCGCCGTGTAATGCCAGCCATGCTATCGATTGATACGACACGCTCCGTCATGTTTCCCCACATACATATAGGCTCCATTACGATCATTACTGCGTTCGCTCCCTGTGATTCGTGGATGTTCTCTAAAGCACTTCGCCAATAATCTTGGCTGCCTCACGGTACGTCTGGAGGAGACGCTCGCACTTCTCGCGCTCCTTCTTGATGCCGTCGTCCTCGTACAGGAGCTCCTCAAAGAGAGTCTCTTTGTAGAGCTCGCTCACCAATCGGTTCTGAACAACATCCTTGCAGTGATTCACAAGCAGGTGCATAATGGCCTTGGGAACCTGGTCGGCGATGGACTCGCGTACAATGTTAAAGTACGACGAAATGAGAGCCCTTATCAATTCAGTCTCCATAGCCTCGCGATCAGTCATGGCAGGCTCGTTAGACTCGCCCTATTTGTGGCATTAGTTATTATCATGATAGTGAAAACAAACCCGGCTACACTTACGAGATGGGAAGCCAGGCCGTAGCTCTTCCGGAGTCCTTCAAACTCCTCGTCTTGGGCCGTTTGCGCAGTCGATGGTCGACCAGGCAGCTTGTCCTCGCGACGGATAACTGGGAAGCTGGTCTCTGAGGACTGACTAATGTGTCGCCCGTTGACGCTAGAAGGGCTGGGCAGGCCACCACTAACACCGCCAATGTTGGTTCCGTCCTTTCCAAAGAAATAGTTCAAAAAAGAATCCTTTGCGCCACCTAGTCCCTGCTGATTAATCTGGTTAAGTCTGGCAGGAGATGCTGATCGAAGGCCGTTGATTGAAGTGGAACTCATCGCTGTGGCCAGACTGCCAGCACCGTTCTCTTTGATAGAGGGTGAGATGCTTCGCGGGGGCTTCATCGCCTTGTTGCGAAGGGTGGAGACTTCTGACTTCTCTGCAGTAACGCCGTCCTCCTCCTCAGGACCGTCCCCGTTGGCCTCGATCTCCTTCAGTCGTCGCTTCTCACGACGTTCACGCTCTTCCTGAATCAGCCTTTTGCGTTCCCGTTCCTGCTTAGCGCTGACCACGTTGCTCATCGCAGCAGCGGCGCCGAGGAAGTTTGGATGGTTGGTGTTGATATAGGCACGTTGAATTGAGATGAGAGATTCGACATATGAAGAAGCAGGTCCAAGCCTCTCGCGTAAGAGGTCAGAGACAGTCTCTATAAGCTTAGTCTGCAGTCTAGGATACCGTGAAAGCTCGGTAGATCCGCAAGTGTGGCAAATTTTGATGAGTTCTTCGTAAACCAGCTCAACGCAACGCTGACTAGGAATCTCCAGGAGTTTGATCTGGGGCTTGACCAAGAGATCAAAGGCCATCTCAGGAACAAACAGACTGGGTCGCGGACCAGTCGAGTTTCGAATAGCGGTTCGAATATCAAGAGCAGAGAGGTTGGAGGTAGGATCGATGGACTCAAGAGAGCTTCCAAAGACAGAGTTAAAAATGTAATAAATTCGAGCACCACCGCAAAGTTCCTTGGTGGAAATCTCGGTCGAGGTACCGTCGATGGAGGAGATAAAGGAGTTGGCGAATCGAGTCATTTGTTGGAGAATAAGGGAGCCACGGTGCTCCTTGCCGCTGAAGTGCAGGTCGCCGTAACTGGCCAACTCCTGTTGGGTTTGGCCCATAAGGGTGTTAAGTCGCGCCTTGATATCGGGCAATCGCTCTCGAATGTGGCCCATCAGAGTAGTGTTAAGTGTCTTTGCCAAGAATTGGGTACCGCATCGGTTTGAAATGTTGCGATAGGCAGGATGATGCCTAAAGAAATCGGCCTCAGCCTGAAGGGCCTCATCCATCGGCTTGTTGCCCAGAATATCCTGCTGCGAGCGGTTGACAACGCCAATGAATCCCAGTTTCAGTGGGTAGACGCGCCCCGAAAGGATATCGAGAGCATTGGTGCCATGGTCCATCAAGTCAACCTTGGTGAGAACACCGATGGTTCTCCTGCCCAATGGGTCGACATGACGGGCAAGCTTTAGGGCCTCCGAGTTGACAATATCGACGTTGGCGGGGGAAACAGCAAGGATGATACTATTGGGCTTGGCAATGTATTCGGAAATGAGGTTTCGGGTCTGTTTTTCGATATCGGTGGGTTGGTCACCGATGGGCACCTAAATAAAAAATATTGGTCAGTGGGGCCGATCATGACGAGGGTTGGCAAAAGGCGGTGGTGGTCGTACCTTTGTCAAACCAGGAAGATCGACCAGCGTCAGGTTGAGAACGTGAGGAGAGTAAATTTTGAGGTTGATGGGTTGTCTATTGATGCCCTTGTTGCTTCCGGCGACTCGGGCCGTCTCGTTCTCGATCTCTCGCTTCACATCGGAAAAGTCGTTGAATCGTCGGTTGGGAATGTGATGGAATTCGGCCCACTCGGAGCGTCTTGCGGAATCAGGAGACCGGTAGGGGTCGTTCATGGGATCGGGAGCGGACTCATCTTCGGGGACGTTGATGAGTTGGAGAATAAGGGGGCGGCGGGTAACGATGCCGCTTCCTCGGGGTAGGAAGTCTCGGCCAACAATGTTTTCAAGGACCGAGGACTTTCCGGCCGACTGGGAACCAACGACAACCTGGAGTTGTGTGAGCAAAAATAGGAGGATACAGTTCTGGAGGTTCCGAGGCGTACAATCTGAGGGAGGTCAAGCGAGTCGTTGCCAATGGTATTGAAAACCAAATCCTGCAGCTTATTTACCGTAATGAGCAAGTCCTCACCAAGAGCAGCCATTTTGACGAACAAGGAACGACAACAGGGACGGAATCAGCAGACAGACACGCAGAGGTGACGTGAAGCTAGATCGTCAGGAGTCTGCTGGCCAGAACACGGAGTGTTGGTCTGCGCGCGTCGCTGTCACTAATATCAAACAATGCCGGAAATTCATGCGTTGATGCAGTTTCCAGGGTTCGGCGTTGGCGTCGGGCAAGTTCACGTGCGTTGACGCTATCGATTACTGGTCACCAGCCACACCCTCATGGTTATCTTTTTTTTTTTAGGGCGCCAAGACCATGCTCCCGGACCACGCGAGGAACAGAGGACATGTCAAGCCAAAATTCCTATATGCGATACAAAAGATGAGCAAAGGAGAAAAGCCAACTTTGGTTTTTGCTGTCTGAGTTTAAACTTATTTCACTCATTCATTATCTGCAATTCATTTTAGGTTATAATCTATATCTCTTACTTCAAACAGTCACCTGTACTAGCCACAGCGCCATGCCGTTAAACGGTACAACTCTGCCACTATATCGGGGTCATGTGGCTCATCTCTAAATGGTATGACTTTGGGCACTGCAAAGAGACCAAACTTGGCCTGAGACCAGCCTTGACAAGCAATCCAAAGCCATGAGTACATTTGGAAGCCCAGGAGCGTTGCCTCCGACGAAGCCTGCACCGTGAGTCTTTCTCGTACATGCTTCCGGCATGTTTTTTTGTTGCTGCATGATTGACTAACCATACTGGTATAGGCCGCAGCGTGGCAGTTTTCCTCTTGATCATGATGGTTAGCCACCGCATCACTATTGAGTTAATGTGTGAGTGTCATATTGGACAAAGCTAACGATTTCCCGGCTGTCTCCGATAGGCGAGTGTAAGAATGTAATGAAGAATTATCTCGCGTGCATGAAAAAAGTGCGTGGCCTGAATGACGAGGAATGTCGCGGTCTCGCGAAGGCGTATCTGGGATGCAGAATGGACAAGTAAGAAGCCGCCATCTCATTGAGACGACGTGCACCATGCACGTCATTGCGGAAGATGACGGGCTAATTCTTCATGCAGCAACCTTATGGCCAGGGACGAGTTCAAAAACCTTGGATTTGCTGACCCTCCGCCCGCTCCCAAAGAGCCCGAGAAGGGGGTGAAAGGGAAACTACTTTGGTAGCTATTTGATTTTGCCTGTTCATTTTTGTTGGCGGTAAATTTCTAGCTTGAGCAGAGTGGAACCTGGTTCCGCTAACTTGAAACCGTCATCTCACTAAACTGTCCGCCAAATCGACCACACTACAACCGCCACCCTCCTGGGCGATGCGCTATGCACACGGTATGGAGTTTTCAATGCAAGAATCTCTCGCTCGTTTTATGCGTGCTAGTTCCGGGGAGTAGACATGCCACGACGCGATCCGAAACCCAACAACCTTGTCATTCCTTTTGGTCGAAATGGGCTCTTGGATTAGAAACGGATGCCGGCGAGGGAAGAAAGACAGCGAGCTGGAGAAGCAGGGCACGCGCAATAGAAGCTGAAAATTTATGGTGGCCACTATGGAGGATCTGAAGGCCAGGGTTCATTCAGGTAGCTGAATATTATTTTGGTTGCGAAATCCATTCTACCCTAGTAACATATTCTGGCTGCAGCAGTTGCATGTCCAGAGTCGCCTGGCTTTGGATTGGCATCATCTGAGGAGCTCGCAACTCTGAACAACAGGGCAATCAGCAAAGTAGTAATCATTACACAGGCGCCGTATAATCCCCTAAATGTAGAAAGGACACTTTATTGCATAAGCGACATTCTTGGTGAAGGCATCGGGCTACACCAGCATATTGCGACTACTCTCGGCGCCCGCAATCGAACTCAAGGCATAACTCATAATTTAAATACTTCATTTTTCATCACTTTTACCAGCCATAGCACGAGACATCTAAACCCAGGTACCAAAAGATTCCAGCGTTAATAATTCCGTCCACCCCGAGTATGCCAAAGCCTTGCCAACCTTTCCATTAATTACTCTTTCAGTTTCTTGCTTGTGTTTCCTTCCACGTCTTCAGCGGCAATGTTCAATTTAGTCTTGCGATTTTTCCTCCTCTTTTTCTCTTTCAATATTTCCGCCTCGTCTGGGTCTGTGATTTCGAGGGACTCTAGCTAGACAACCAACAATCCGTTGCGAGACCACAGTCGTTTTGACCTAGTATTCGAATAGCCAACTGCAAGACTTTCGTCTGATGGATCCTTGAGAAACAATCCCAGCGATGCCGAGATGCTGCGTACACGACTAATGAAACACAATTGGAGTGGATAGCTCTCGCAATGGAGGCTGTACCCACTCCTGGATTATTAGTAGATACTGGGCGACCTTGGTAGGTTCAAGGGAGTAAGGGATGATACTCAGAAGAGTTGCGGGGTTGTGAGGATGTGATGAGCAGGCAAACTTATCTCGTGTCGCTCTTATTCTAGAATATAATGGATACATTGCATAGACACTATACATAACTCTGCGTATCACCGGGTAAAAGCAAAATACCAATAACAAGTAAACTTTACCATTATCATCGACCGTCATTCAGGCAACTCACAAAAATTGAACCCCTCTTCCCTACCACTGATTGAAATACAAATCGACTGCCTGTTCCTTTTCTGACCAAGGCAAGCATGACAAACATGCAATGCGAAAGCTTTGAACAGTTCGTTCATCTTCTAAGACTACTCCTTTCGCTCAACCGGTGCCCCCGTTTAGCGAGGGCGCGGATATGTTGAACTCTTTTGTCGATATATCGAGGTCAATATTACGAAGAGTCAGTCGATGTTAGCCATGATGCAGAGATATTTCACCAGCTTGGAGCGGAGCCTGAACTCTAAGCCCTTTAGCCGCTTATGGACAGAGAACCCTCACAGTACTGCCAGAGTCTTCCCCAGTAATATACATACAAGTCATGCTCCAGGAATCTCTTGCGATGACCCACCAGTGATTTGCGTTCCAGAGCTCTGGGCGATTCTGGGGGGGATTTCGAGCTTCATCATATCAACATTGAGGATCTCCATGGTCTGGAGAAGACGGCACCTGAGTTCTTCTACTCGCACCGCCGATTCGCCTGCCATTCGTTGGCTGATATCATGAAGGAGTTCCTTGTTGAGGTCTGGATGCGTGTGATAGCCACCGAACCATACATACACGCGTGGACGCGTCACATGACGGATATCTGGATGTCGGGTTCTCAATTCTTTGTCGCTTCGCACGATCCCGGGGTTAGGTGGCTGGACGAAGGGCGTTTCAAAGTTCTTGTGATGATAAACCTCTTTAGGGAATCCCTGGAATTAAAACCCCAATATTTCATGGTAGCTGTTTGATTTTGCCAGTTCATTTTTGCGGGCGGTCAAATGAGAGCTAGACACGAGAGAAAAAAAGGGCCTCGCCCCGCTCGGCCAGGCTGGCCAGCGAGGAAGGCAAGTTATGTACAATAGATATTTAAACAGTGGCCCGCCGTTTGATTTGGCGCTTGTCATAATGCACTCAACATTATAAGCGCCTCGCCTGAGCTTAGCCTCTTTGCTGGCGGTGACACAGATCAAGTATGAACAAAATGGCCACCTTCGTTGCTGGGCCAACCTCAGAGTCACCCAAGGTGGTTTCACCCATGCGGTCAAGTACATCAACCCGTTGAAAGACATCCTCCTCGCACCACCAAGTCCCTTATCCATTGACTCACCATCCTACACCGTGCCGGACATTGTATTGATTTTATTTTTCGTCTTCCCTAGGAGGTATTCGGTTCAAGATGCCAACGACGGGGAACAAGTCACGCAAAGTGACACCGCCAGGACCTGCCTACATGTCCAATGAACAGTTTGGTATATAACCGACGCGTGAAGATATTCATGGTGCCCTGGCTAACCCTGCTGCCCTGCACAGCGAGCTATCTTGCAGATTTGCGCTCCAACCGTGTCGCCCGACCTGGTGGCATGAGGCCTCAACCTGCCGGAGCCCGTCCAGCTCCTACTCCCACCCGCACGAGCACCTACCGAATGAGCAACGGCCGTTTCAGTCCCGACGCTGTCTCTCAAGCTGAAAGCTTGAACAGTAAAGTCCCTAGCGTTGCTGGCGGCAGCATCACCTCTCGATATTCCACCATCAGCAAGCATACGCGCGACTACTATCCAACTTCGCCCGACATCACTCCCTTGAAGCCCAACCAGGTCGTCCCCTCTGCCACGTATATTGAGCGCGGGCAGAGATGGATGGAAAGGGAGGAGGCAACTTCGTTGCGTGATGCAATGGAGGAGATGGACCTGCGCAGCAGCGTCAAGGGAACGCCTGCCCCTCAAGAAAATGGTGAGGATGAGGAAGCTCGGATACATTCGGCCGCGTTGGACGAAGCTGCTGAGCTTGTTTGGCGTCATCAACATGGCAAAAAGTCTCCGCCACCAGACGCACCGTACCGGTACAAACCGCACATGAGGAAGAACAGCTATGCTCACGCTCGCACCGCCAGCGTTGAAGATGGAACCCCCACCAAGCATATGCGATCACTGTCAAGCAGTTCCACTGAGGGCGAGCAACCCGAGGGAGAAAAGTCAATCCGCAAGGGCAAATCCTATGGCAGCATTGCCAGCCGTTCTGGTCCTTTCTCCGAGCAGCGCCGCAATCCCAGTCTGAAGCGCAACATCAGTGGGGAGATTGAACCTCCTTTCTCAGGGGATCAAATCTGGGAAGAGCCCGAGTCGTCGCCAACCAAGGGTTCCAGATCTTCTGGCCGGGCTTCTCCGGAGAAGCTGAGCAACCGCCCAACGAACCCTGCGAATCGCGTTCGGTTTGAGCCGGTCCAGGAGGAGGACACAAAGCTCAAGCGACTCGATCGGATTGAGATTCATCGCAACCCGCCTACCCAGTCACGCAATGCTCAGTACACAACCAACTTCACATCTGAGACCAGTGCCCGTGTGGATGATAATGTTGAGAGGAAGAATGGAATGGAAGTTCGAAACCAGGACATCCGCGCTGCGACTAGTATGCGACTGAAGGATCGCAGCGCAACCCTCCCGGAGCCCACCGCCGTCAGTGACCGTCCGGGACGGCCCATTGTAAGCTTTGATGCTAATTGGAAAGCCCCGGACGAGTCAACTGACAACGCAGGCCGGTCAATCCCGGACAACTCCAGATCACCGTTCCAAACGCAAGCCAAGCCCATGGAGATACCTAGTATCGTTGTGGCGGAAGAGAATACGTCGATGTCTTCCAATCCGGGCATCCCATCGATCTCCGTAGCGGAACCCGACGATGGGCCAAGAGGCCCGATACCCTCTATCAACGTCCCAAACATTACAGTTGACGAGGCGCCCAACACCTCGCCTAGCATCCCTGCCATTGTGACACCCGACGACAAGCCTGCTCCGCGGGCCCGTCCACTCCCCACGCCTACGGCAACCGGGCCTCCTCGACGAGCTCAGCGCCCACGGGGCCACTGGTCTCCCGCTCCCGGCGCCAACAAACGTACCGTGGCCATATGCCACGAGTGCGGCTTCCCCATTGAAGGAAGGTTCGTAGCTTTGGCCGGAGGTACCGAAAAGTTCCATCCGCAATGTTTCAGCTGCTACACCTGTGGCACGAGTCTCGAGGCCATGGAAATTAGCCCTGAGCCGGATCACCTACGACTGGAGCGACTGGAGCGCATCCGACGTCGTGCGGCGGGCGAGGCTCTGGAAGAAATTCCAGGTATGACCATGGCCGAGGATGGAGATGAGCGCATGCGCTTCTTCTGCCATCTGGACTGGCACGAACTGTTTGCACCCCGGTGCAAGCACTGCAAAACGCCCATCCTGGGTGAACACATTGTGGCACTAGGCGAGCACTGGCATTACGGCCACTTCTTCTGCGCTGAATGTGGTGATCCGTTCGAACACGGCATGACGCACATCGAGAAGGACGGCTATGCATGGTGCATCAACTGCCAGACAAAGCGCACAGAACGCCGCGCGCCCAAATGTAAGAGGTGCAAAACTGCCGTCATCGGGCAGTATATCCAAGCACTAGGAGGTGAGTGGCATGAGGCCTGCTTCCGCTGCGCTGCATGCCAGGGAGGTTTTGATGACGGCCAAATCTTCCCCAAAGAAGAAGCGGGAATGTTTATTATACTCTGCACTGGTTGTCGAGTAAGGGAACTCAAAGCGTGATTTTTAAGTTGATTAGCTCGAAATTGTATACCTGTGGTTTGTGGTGTTTCGTGGGATCGGAAGCAAGGAAGGAAAGGCAAGGATAATATACTGATTGTTTGTTTTTTGGTGGTCGCTGGTGATTAGTATGGCGTTGTTAATTACGTGCAGATTGGCTTTGGTTTGGTTTGGTCTAGAATGGCAGAGCACACACGTTTTGATTTCAGCATGGCCTTGAGCATGCAATCAACGAGGACATTATTTTCAAACATTCACTACATATGTACAATGAGCAAGGGGAATCATTGTGAATTGTTCTCGTAAATTATTGGTGTCTGTATCGCCCTGTCATTTGATGTACACAAGCCATACTAGCTAGGTAGGGACGTAACCCGGCCTGGGACCTATACCTAACTCCTCTTGCGCCTAGCAGCCTCCAACCTGCTCCTGGTGAACCTCGAGCGTATCGCCGTCTTGCATCTCGAGCTAAACGGTTGTCTAGTCAGCATCTGATCGTGGGATGCGGGGGGGGATCATCAGCACGTACAGCATCGGGTGTGTCTGAGGGCTGAACACGCGTGCCGTCGAATAGGAAGCGGACAGAGTTCATCGCCTTGCCTTGGCGTTCGCAGAAGGCAGTCATGAGCTTCTCGAGCTTGGTGCTGCGCTTGATCTTGAAGAAGACCTCGTTGTTGTTGTCCGTGACCTTGATGTTGAGGTGTTCGGTATTAGCAGCCTGGTCGCCACCAGGAGCGCCGTTCTCGTTCTCGCCAGACATGGTGCTATGGTTCGACGGATTGTTCGGGTTCTGCGCCAGCGATGGGAGTCAGCACGCGATCGGGCCCTCGAGGGTTCTGTCTTGTCGGCGTCACCGTTACAAACCTTTGGGGTTGATGTCTTGCGAAGTGGGGTGGGAGGTGGCCGTGAAGGCTCCGATTCAGCGCAAGAACAAGTTTCAGCACAAAAGGGGAGAAATGTCGCGAAAGATGCGATGTGCGGATGGAAGAAGAGGCGGGAGAAAACCGGGGGCAAGAAGAAAATGAATTCCCTTGACCCTGGGCTGTTTGTTTTGTGTTGCAGGCTGAGAACGTGTGTGCGTGGTGGTGAAGTGAAAGCCGCCTTGCCCGCCCCAGTCGCAACAAGGCAAAAGGCAGAGAAAGCAACGGAAGGTGGGGAGCGCCACACCTCATTGGTCACCAGCCACGCTGCCGTCAGGCAATCAAACCGGTGGACGGAGAACTCACAGTCGGCAAACAAGCAGGGTGCTGACCTCAGTGATGGAAGCGGGACGAACACCGTCGGCCGTTGCTGGTTTGATGAGGGTCCAAAGGTAGTCTCAGTGTCACTATGTCCTGGGTTATTGAGGGTGCTACCATGGCTACTATTGCATTGTGCAAATCGGTCTCTATTTCTGTAAACAAGGCTAGGATATCGCCTTAGCCTCGCAAATACAAAACGATCGACCCATGGGTATATATATATTTTATCACTTGCTTGGACTTTAGGATTCCTTTAAGTTAAACTTCAGGCAAGATACGAGAACAGAACCATGTCTATTAGTGTGGCTGCTCATCTTGATCTGATCTGATGTGGCTGGTGCTGTGGCAGCACTCGTTGACGTCTTGGATTTGCCAGTGCTCATTGATTTCTTTCTACCTCTCATCCTCTAGCGAGGCATCCGTAGACTTGAACCAGACGGCAACAATGGTACGTTGAACCATCCAGGTCATTTATGTTCTGACAAAAATCCCAAAGGCACCAAAAGACGACGTTGAGGCAAAGCCTGCATGCCATCCTCGCGCCGTAAGTTTCAAACTTTTCTGCTGTCCAGACGAAAGCTGATTCGCGCGCCCTTTGTGCGTAGTGTGCAATCCAAGGTACCTGACACCCAATACTGGGCATCCAAAGCCAATAATCGACTTGCTGAACCCAGCCCCAACAGACTGCCTGACGCGTAACGGCTATAATGAGGCAAAGTGTCAAACAGCTATCAGGGCACTGTACGAGTGCTGCGAGGTCTTCTACGAACGCTATGGGGACGAAGGAATGACTCCAAGTTGCCCAAAGCCCAATCTTCTACGCCTCAAGATGAAGCAGCTCAGAGAGGAGGGAAAATGAGATGTAGCGCTCGTCGTTTATGTGTCCACCGGTTTAGAAAACTTTGGTAACTTAATGAAGAGCGCCGAATCTTTTCTAGGCGATCATTGAGCACGCAAGAGACCCTTTTGGATCTGAACAAGCATTGAGAGGTCCTGTTCCGAGACTCTAATATGAATGCCAAATGACATATTGAAGAAGGAGAAGGAAAAGAGAAAATTTGCAGCTGAGTGGAGTCGTAGTTGAAGTATTACAGTGCATATGGTATGGTTAGTACTGTATAACACTGTGACCGAATCTAAGGTACCTTAGGAGGTAGGTAGGTACGCGCCGGCGCGCCTAGTTGCTGCGTTTGCTGCTGCCCAGGCACCCAGGTACGTACCGAATGCAGGAAAAGCTCCCCAGGCGCGCCAGTCAAAGCCACAACAGCAATTCCTTAGTTGGCGTCGATCAACAACTCGTGAAGGGCTTCTACAACACCCACCACTATTGAGCCGACGATACATCCTGCGCGAATTCGATACACGCGACTTCTGCCTTGCTCCCAGGTTTGGGTATGCATGCGACCTTGAACGAGAAAAAGCTTTGGACCCCAGCGGCCGCCCAAGCCGATTAGGGTCAACCGCTCGAGTTCTTTGACCAAGACATTTTCTTATCCCAGCACCGCTACAACGTCGTTTCAACATACTTCCTACGAATATACATTGTCCAAACAAGATGGAGGTTGTTGCCCCCAGCCAGAAGCCTGCGCCCCTTCCCGCAGGCCCTGAGGTAGAACAGTTCGCCAACGCTCTTGACGACTGTCTCTCGGCTCCCCTCCCGCTGGCAGAGAAGCGAGATCGGATCCTCGACCTTCCACGAAAGTACTACGAAAATGCTTTGCGGCGATTGGCGCATGCACGGCCGAGGCGCTCGCGCGAAGGTACCCACGATGATGCCGACATGGATTTGGATGATGCCGACGTTGGCAACAATGCTACTTCTATTAAGCAAGTTAAACTTCTTGAGAAGGAGGCGCAAACTTGGGATCTAGTTCGCCGGCTTCTCCCACTGCGATATCCCGGCTCAACCTCCAACACATCGGCACTTGCCTCCACCAAAGCTGCCCCTCGCGATCTGCTCCACGAGTTCCTCGAATCCAATCCACTCGCCAAAGAAAGACAAGCGGTAGTCCAGTGGTTACAGACCAATGCTGCATCTGGCCCAGACATCGATGAACTAGCTCGTGAGCTTCAGCAGAATGCAGACCGAGGGGACATCATCGCCCATGGGTGGCTTCACACCCGGTCGTCCATCAAACTAAGAAAGAGCGTCACTGCTTGGCCGCACCTACTCGATCGCCAATCCCCGAACATTGCTGATACCCATGTCAACTCTGATGGCGCGTCTCTCATCACCCAGCTGGACCCTGATGCGGCTACTCGACAAGGCCGAAAACTCGAGCCCCAGGATGAATATTTTGAGCGTGCGATCTGGCTTGGTTGCTTTGAGCATCTGCGCCGGGGATCCAGTCCAGATGTTATTCGTGACTGGTGTCATGAGAGAACCGAGATGTGGCGTGCAATCTCGTCTTCCGCGATGCTTCTCTCATCCGACGAGAGAAAGCCAATCCCTGTCAACGACCCAGCAGCCCTTGCCCTCTGGCGACGCATGTGCTTTGGCCTGGCACGACAAGGCGGATGTGACGATTATGAAAGGGCTGTATATGGTGTTCTTTCTGGCGATATCCCCAGCGTGGAAAAGGTTGCCCTCACTTGGGACGACTTTCTATTCGCCAATTATAATGCTCTCTTGCGAACACAACTTGACACATTCATACTGAGCAAGTGCCCTCCAGAAGTCACCACAAATCTAACACAAACCTTTTCTTCTTTCGACGCCATTCAGTTCCATGGCGAGTCGGAGACTCTGGAAAAGCGCCTCATCCACACACTCGAATCCAACCAGCAAATCCACAACGAAGCCGTCGAACCCACCAAAGCGATCCAGGCCTCACTCATCTCGAGAGAGATCAGTCATCATCTCTATGAGCAGGGTCTGGTTCTCTCAACAGACAACGATCAGGATACCCCAAAGCTACTCTATCGGTCTGAGGCTAATTCTCTACGAGTGAACAAGGATAAATTTTTCCAACCAGATCAACACCATGGGCTCCGCATCGTTGCCCATGTCTATCTGCTCATTACTCTTCTTGACAAACTCGGTTCAGCAGAAGGCTCTGTGACCTCCCAAACCATTCCCCCCGATCAGAAACGAGCTCAAGAGAATATTCTAGCGGGCTACACCAATTACTTGCGTCTTGCTCAACTGCAAGAGTTAATACCACTGTACTGCTCTATTTTGGATGCGCCTCGGTCCTACGAGGTTCTCAGCTGCAACTCTATCACTGAGGAGGACCCTAATCGACGGCTAATCCAGCTCAAGCTTATCAAGAGCGCTGGTATTGATGTGTTGGAATTCGTCAAGACTCAGGCATGGCTCATGTATGATGATCTCGACCCCTATAAGGCGGCCTTCCTGGCCAAAAATTCTTTCACCATCATCGAGGCAGGGTCGCCTTCTGCGCGATTCGGCCGACCAGTGAAACCGGACTTTTTCGCGGACGACGACGAAAATATCGAGCTCAAGCACGAGTATATGATTCGTGCCCTGGAGTGGCTAGTGTTGGTGAACGAGACATGGCCAAACGTATTCTCGGTTGGTACCAAGGTCTACAAGTTCTTCCTCCGTAAGTTCAAATACATAATATCGGGTATCATAGAAACTGACATGGAATAGGGGGGTTGCATCTTAATGCAGCTCGGCAGCTGATGAAGAGAGTCCCATTCGCCGATGTTGTTGCGGCCCTTGTTGAGCAAGATGACGCTGATGGTGCTTGGTTGGAAGACAGGGCATTCTGGGCTCAACAGCTCGAGCGAAGCCAGATCATCTCCATCACTCCAGAGCAGGTCATCGTGGATGCTCGGAACTTCCGGGAGTTGGAGGCCCTTGTTCGGGCACTGGACAGCATGGAGACGATTGCTTCAATGGCAGCACTCGCAAATGAGTAAGTTTGCCTGGCCCTCTAAACCCGATGGAAATACTGACGATATATAGGGGTCCACTTGAGGACCATCGCAAATTCTGGGGCCAAGTTAGCAATGAAGTTAAAAATGCAAAGGAGAACATGCAACCTCTCCTCAGCAACTGGCTTGTCGGGGGCATCGAAGGTAGGGCGATTCGTTATCGGCAGGCAGGAACATAAACTAATCTTGAGACAGAAGGTGATGAGTCCCTGAAGGAACTTCGCCAGGCCTATCTCCCGGAAACCATCATGGCGTACGTGAGCACACTGCACTTTGCTGGCACGGGACTTTCCCGGGACAATCTACTAGAATGCATGGAGCTAGCAGCGGCCATTGCCGAGAGGAACTCTGACCTCTCATCAGCCTTCGTGGAGGCTGGTCGGATGAAGGAGTTAGTTGAAGCATTTGCCGCGTGTAGCAAGGCTCTAGCTATCAGCACCGGCGAGAAGCGCACGGTTGGGTCAGGCAGCAAGAAGCTGCGGGAGATGGGTTGGTCGCGAGATTTGTGGTCAGTGAAGCCCTGATTATGGATATTGGCTTGACTCTTGTTTGCAAAATTGCGTGTTTACTGCCTTGGGCGTTGATAGATATTTAAACATTGGAGGCGGGAGGGAGGTATGGATGTAAACATACGGGTTCGGTAGATTATGGTATTTTTGGGGTGTGGAGAGAAATACCCTCGGGAGTAAGATGACGATCTCCCAAAGGAAAAATCACTATATCACGCTTTTAGTCGATGAATTGGATATGATTTGTACCGAGTGTTTGTCTGTGACAACTAAAAAATAAATGAAAATGAAAATTGGGTTAAGTATGAATGAGTCGACACCATGATAGTAACATTCGTCCGTAGGTTGACCTGTATGGATGGATACTACTTGATATTCTTCCATCTAGAAATGAAGAACTAGAATACACAAACAAATCAAAGTTGTGATGTTAAAAGTTGATTGTTCTGTTGGTGAGGGCGAAAAGAGACCAACCACAGTTGTGTAAACATTAATTGTATCTGTTCCCAGAAATACCTTGTCGAGCTTCCTGCTTGTATTTTAACCAAACATAAACACACAAACAAACCTCTTTTTTTTTGGGGGGGGGGGGGGGGGTTTAAAAAAATAAAAAAAAATATAAAAAAAACCTTACTTGCCCCCCCTCGCCGGTGAAGACTTTTAAAAAAATTGGGTTTTATTATAGATAAAAATAATGACCCCCTACCTTGAATTTTTTACCCAAATGAAAAAAATGGTATTTTGTGATTGTTCCTACGATC
>JAHVYB010000305.1:0-29612 GCA_020623695.1 Calonectria henricotiae | reverse complement strand
GCCCCCCCGCATCGTTTACACTCCGTCGGGTGGAGCCGACACGTTGTCGGTACACACGGTACATGTGTCATTCTCCTCTTTTTTGGGTGTAGGAAACAAGGAACAGACTCTCTTCCCCCCCCCCCGCTACTGTGCGGGGGCGCCCCGTACACCGGAGGCACCTTGCCTTACAGGAATCCCCACCCCCCCCCCCTCCCCCCCCCCCCCCCTCCCACCCCCCCCGCGCGCCCCCCCCCCCCCCCCCCCCCATGCCCTTGTCACCTATTCCGGAAGGCTTTAGTCGATCGCGTGTCCGTCTAGAAGGATGGGTGGTGGCGGATGGCTAACCTCTCTGCCATGACGCTTCAAACTTGCAACTTTATTTTGGCCCAAGCTGTGTGAATCACATTCTGTGCCACCATACGTAATCGGATTCCCCAGTCAATTCTTACGGGTCAATTCTTACGGGTCAATTCTTACGGGGCAGATGGTGGGCGCAGGGGGGCGGGTAGACGATGATGTCTCCCTCAACTCCAGAGTGCAGACCAGACAAGACCAGACCAGACCAGACCAGGCCAAACTGTTGGTAGTTTGTCGCAATCGTTCGCAAGCAAACCCATTCAAGGCAAGGGCCAAACAGAGAGAGATGGAGGGAGAAACAGAAACGCTGGCTGCGAGACCGTCCGGGCACATTGGCTAAAAAATCACTGCAGCCCGGCGTTATTAATAGCGCCTGGCGCCGACGACTGCCATTGACCCAAGCAAGACAGTCCCTCGTAAATTTCCCATTACACGCAAGGACGTGAGCTCGGGTGAGGCTCACAATTGGGGCGGGATGGCCGCCGCCAATCTGATTAGTTGATTGGACAATGTCTGTCTGAGCAGCCAAAACAACAAGTAAGTTTGGAGACCGCCACCCATATTGCCGTCGACCAACACAGACGGGCTACGTCAGAGCGCACGCTAGAGGCGGGCTGGACAGAGACATTGAATCGGACGGCAGCTGGCATGTAGTTATAAAGAGAAATGACCGCTCAGCATGTGCCGCCTCAAACTGACTGCCCAATTCTCGCAGCACCTTCACCCCTTGTTCTTCCTCATGGCGTTTGCAGTTTTACTCACTCTGGCTGCATTTGCAGCCTCGGCGTGGTCAGCTCCCACCAAGGGCTGTCCCACTGCTGTCATTGACTCGGGCACCATCGTCGGAACCACCACCGTCCCTCCGTTGGCCATTGCCACGGTGAACAAGTATCTCGGCATCCCCTTTGCAGAAAAGCCTGTCCGCTTCAAACCCCCGGTGCCCGTGGCACCATGGAAGCGCTCGTATGACGCGACCGAGTACAAGCCGGCGTGCATCCAGAAGTTCAATGGAACAGAGGACACGGAGCAGCACAAGATGCTGGTCAGGTTCGGAAACACGCCGCCGCCGCCGGCCGGGGAGAGCGAGGACTGCCTCAACCTGAACGTCTACGCACCCGCAAAGGCTGCCAAGGGCTCCAAGGCCGTCATGGTATGGATCTACGGCGGAGGTTTCAACTTTGGTTCCAACTCCATTCCCCTCTACGACGGCTCCAGCTTGGCGGCCAATCAGGACGTCGTCGTGGTTACAATCAATTACCGTACGAATGTCTTTGGCTTTCCGCAAACGCTGGAGATTCCGAATGGCGAGAGGAACCTGGGGTGAGTTTATCAACCAAACCCATACTCGCCCACGTCATTGAGATGCTAAACTTGTGTGGATTAGGCTGCTAGATCAACGTCTTGCTCTAGACTGGGTGCAGCGCAACATTGCCAAGCTGGGAGGCAACCCTTCCAAGGTTACTATTTTCGGGGAGAGCGCTGGCGGGCAGAGCGTCGACTTTCTCCTTACCGCTCCGCCAAAGCCTCGACCCTTTCGCGCTGCCATCATGCAGTCTGGCCAAGCCAGTTACAACTATGCCGACGATGACCCGCTCGCCTGGTTGAAGCTGGCCAAGCAAGCCAACTGCATCACCCTCGAACAGAGCGTCATCGATTGTCTTCGCGAGGTCCCCGCCCGGGAGCTTAAGAGGATTGTTGAAGAAAACGGAATTTCCTTTGGCCCAGCCCCGGACGGCGGCATCACGGTCGCCGATGATGCCCGCCAGGATCGCATTGACTCGACACGGGAGGATGCCAAAATCGCACGAGTTCCCATATTGATCGGAAACAACAACGACGAGGCGCGATATCTCATCCAAACAAACGAAAGCAGCGCGCTTGACTATCTCAAGGAGCACATACCGCAGCTGAAGGACCTGGGTTTCCTAGCCGACGAGCCTCTCACCGAGTTCCTGGACGAAAACTATGCGATTGGGTCGCCCGGGATCAATTCCGAGACGGACCGTCTCGTTGTGCTGCTCACCGAGTACCTACAGAGCTGTCCAGTAGGGTGGCTTACACAGGACAGCAAGGCCGCGGGCATCGACACGTGGCGATATATTTACAATGCGAGCTTCATAAACACCGAGTTCTTCCCAGACAGCCGCGCATACCACGGCGCAGAGATACGGATTGTTTTTGGCACGTATCCCCAACAAGGCGCTACCAGGTTCCAGCGCGAGGTGAGCAGGGCCATGCAGACGGCCTGGGCCAGGTTCGCCAAAGAACCGTTCAAGGGACCTGGCTGGAAGCAGGTGCCCGAGATTGGCGTTTTTGGCGACGGCGTCAAGGTTGGCATGAGCGACAAGGGCAAAAGGGCCTTTTCAACGACCAAGGCGGATGAGGTGGACAGGAGATGTCAAATCATCAAGGACACGTTTAGGCTCAATTTCTAAGCTTGTGGATGTATAATAATGTATGAATACATGTAAACAAAACTAAAAAATTGAATAATGATATATATATATAAAAAAAAGGTAACAAGGATATCTAGCGAGGGGCTGTCAGTATTATAGATTTCTGGGGTAATATCAAAGCGTTTGGATTTTGCCAGCTTGACGATACAACGGCGTAATGAGTTGAGTGAATGAAATTATTCCATCAGAGGCCATAGGCACAGAGAGTGGCTGTGCATGTAGTGCTGCTGGCCTGCTGCAACCTCGAGGGTGAGGAAAATACGGAGAAATAGTCACAGACTCACAGGGAACGTTTCCAAATGGCTGACTCACAAGAAGCGAGCAAATCGCCTCACCCCATCAACCCATCCGTATGCTCATTTCGGCTGACAAACAAAAGAGTCATAATGCATCATTTTACTCAGCCACGCCACAGGGCAGAATCCAGCCCTGGAGCCACAATGCGACCCCCACTTGCTCTCGCCCGCGCCACAAGCCGCCGGCCGGTCTGACTCTGCTCTTGGCTGGGTGCCCTTGGCTGGGTGCCCTTGGTTGGGTGCTCTTGGCTGGGAAGGTGCCCCGCCATCCGGGGGAGCGTGGCAGCGGGCGGCGGCCCAAATAAAATCTAGTCGACGTAACCAGCTTCGTTTCTTGACATTTCCCATGGCCCTAGACCATTTCTGATAGCTTCTGAACGACCCTGAAGTTCCTGAACACACTCCATCCTGCCACGCCCCGTGTCGAGGCTTCAGGCCCCAAGGCCCTCTCTGCAAAAACCACGCCACGACAGCGACAAGCATTCAGCCAGTAGCCCTAGATTAGATCCCCCCCCCCCCCCGCGGATAAGCCCCCACCAGACGCACGCACAATCGACAACCATCATGGCTCCCGGCGACGACGCGGGCCCGACGCCCTCTGAATCCCAGCCCCGCGGCGGCGATGGCTCCCGTGGCCGTGGCCGTGGAGGACGCGGAAAAGGAAACCAGAACCGACGAGGAGGCGGCCGCCGTGGACGAGGTGGAAATAACAACGCTGCCGAAGTGCCAGCCAGCCCTGCCGCTCAAGATGTCGCCGCTGCCGCCTCGAGGGCACACGCTCTCGCCGCCGGAAAGGAGGCCGCTGAAGGCGACGACGATGCCGAAGTGTGCTTCATCTGCGCAAACCCCGTTGCCCACACCTCAATTGCGCCCTGCAACCACACAACCTGCCACATCTGCGGCCTGCGCATGAGAGCCCTTTATAAGACCAAGGACTGCGCACATTGTCGTGTATGAGACGAACTCGCCCTGCTCACAATTAGCACTGTACTAACCCACGCCGTCCAGACGCCCGCGGATTTCGTCATCTTCACTGATGACCCTCAGAAGCGATTCGAGGACTACAAGGACTCGGAAACCACCACCACCGACACCAACATTGGGATCAAGTACACAAACGAAGACATTGTTGGCGACACGGTCCTCCTCCTTCGATACAACTGCCCCGACCCCTCGTGTGACTTTGCCGGCCTGGGTTGGCCCGACCTGCATCGCCATGTCAAGTCAGTCCATCGCAAGCGCATGTGCGACCTGTGCACCCGCAACAAGAAGGTCTTTACCCACGAGCACGAGCTCTTCGGCGACCGCGAGCTCGAGAAGCACATGCGCCATGGCGACGACAAGCCCGGCGCAGCCGACCAGTCTGGCTTCAAGGGCCACCCTCTGTGTGGCTTTTGCGGCGAACGTTTCTACGACGACGACAAGCTGTATGAGCACTGCAGGATGAAGCATGAGAGGTGCTTCATCTGCGATAGGAGGGATTCTAGGAAACCCCACTATTACATGGACTACAATGCTCTCGAGCAGCACTTCAAGAAGGACCATTATCTGTGCTCCGACCGAGAGTGCATGGAGAAGAAGTTTGTAGTCTTCGAGTCCGAGCTGGACTTGCAGGCTCACCAGCTCAGCGAGCATGGTGGCAAAACCACCGGCAGAGACGCCCGGGTCGTCGACATTTCTGGATTCGACTTCCGACAATCATACCAGAACGAGCGGAGGGGAGGTGGGCGTGACAATGAGGGTCGCGGCGGTCGAAATAGGGGTCGCGGCCGCGACCCCAACGCTGAGCCAACGCCCGTCAGCTCAGCTCAGCCTCTCCGAAGAGACGAGATCGCCTTCCAGCGCCAAATGGCCATTCACTCTGCTCAGTCAGTGTCGAACCGCACGTTTGGCGGCCAGCTGTCTGCTCCCACACCCGTCGCCCCCCTACCTGCCCCTACCCCTTCAGCCTCCACGCCCCAGGTCCACAGACACGCCTCATCGACGCCGCGAACAAGTCAAAATGATCTGAACGCGGCTACCCAGCAGCCCAATCTCACTGATACATCCAACATGAGCCCCGAGGAGCGGGCACGCCTGGTCCGACACAACTCTGTCATTGAGCGAGCCGCGAACCTCCTCGGCAACGACAGCCAGAAGATGAACGCATTCCGTGGTCACATTTCGTCGTACAAACAGGGCGTCTTCACGGGCCCTCAGCTGATTGACGCATTCTTCACCCTGTTTGCTGATGTGTCTTCCAACGCCTTGGGCACCCTTGTCCGCGAGGTTGCTGACCTCTTTGAGGACAAGAAAAAGTCCGACGACTTGCGCAAGGCATGGCAGGACTGGCGAGCCATTAACGAGGACTACCCCAGTCTTCCCGGCCTCAGTGGCATGCACGGTGCCACGTCCAGTTCAAGTGGATGGGCCAGCGCGGCCACAACCAACCCTGCCTTGCCAAATGCAGCACCCTCTCAGAAGCACTCGAACCGGGTTCTGAAGCTTAAGAACAGTACTCGATTGGGTCCAGCACCTGTTTCACCGCAGGTCAACCCGAACTGGGGCGCTACTCCTGCGCGCAAACCGCCAGCTGCATCCGCCTCAGCCTTCCCGTCTCTTCCTTCTGCTGGCCCCTCCGCTGCTCGATCCTCCAATGCCGGCCCCTCCACTGCCCGATCCTCCAATGCAGGTCCCTCCTCTGCATCATCATCATCATCATCCCGCCCTTCATGGAACACGGGGTCTGCTGCCCAGGCATCTCAGTCAGCACCTCTCAACAACCGCCCACGCAACAACAAGAGCGGTGAGGACGCCTTCCCCGCGCTACCCTCAGCGCCCAAGCCTCAGACCACAATCTTTGGCTACGGAAGCGGTCGTCTTGTGCATCGTGACTACGGCCAGCGTGAATCCAACTTTCAATGGGGCGGCAGCTCGTCTGCTGCCGCCGAGGAGCCCGCTGAAGAAGCCGACGAGGGAGCCGGCAAGGGAAAGAAGGGAAAGAACAAGAAGAAAGTTCTGGTCCAGTGGGGATAAAGAATGAGAAGAAGAAAAAGAAAGAAAAAAAAGAGAATAAAATGAAACAAATAAATTGATTGCAGTCCTTTCTTACAAGGGATATATATGTCGAGTCCCACAGGTGTCTGATGATTAGGGACATTTAGCACGGTGTTGGGAGTGGAAGTGGATAAGCGAGAGATGAAAAAATGAAAGGGAGAGGGAGAACAAAAAAAACAAAAAAAAGATGAAAACTAGGAATGGCGAAAACACCAGCTAGGTGTGGTGTTGTAACGAGATAACCCATGAGCGTTGGTGATAAGAGACTGGTTGAAATGATGAATAGAATAAAAATGGGCATAGGCCCACATTCTTCTCACTTGATTTCACCAGTAATGTCCTTATGAAACGACAGTTCTCGTAGACAGACAGCTATCAGTCATTGAGTTAGATAATATAATGCACGAAGGGTTGCGTCCGTAGGTAAAATGAAAATGCGAAACAATCAAAACTTTTATATATAATCCAATCCGATACTGATACTAATAATCTGCCTATATTGCCCGCCAACTCTTCGTCATCACATCATGTATAATAGAATATTGGTCCTAGGCCATTCATTCTCACAGTGCTGCAGGTTCATAGTATTCTCTAAACCGATCAGTCTCCTCCCACTGCACATTGTACACAACATTCCAGCAGGTCAGCAGCAGCATAGGGAAGCGAACTGTCCAGAATGCAAGATAGCCTTCTGGCAGAGGACCCACGCTGCGCTTCAAATTGTCTGGCATGTCCTCGTAGTGGTTCTTCTTGTTACGCAAAGCGCGCAGCAAATCCAAAAGTCTAGAGCCAGTGTACTTGCGTTGCTTGCCCAGGGAATCAACAAAGTCTCGAGGCAAAAGTCGCAAAAAGTCACCACGTGTCACCTCGGGAGCGTGTCTCTCAAGCTCAGCTAATGCGGGTGATGGTGGATCGCGGGGCTCCTTTTCGAAGTGGTCTGAGACATCGCACAGGAAAGCCAGTCTCTTCTTGGCAGACCAAAAGAAAGGATGTGACATGACTTCTCTAGCGTTGGGCCTCTTCTTGGGATCAGCCTCAATCATGGACGCAATTAAATCCTCCGCCTCGTAGGCAAAGTCACCGAGAGAATCAAGGAGTTCAAGGCTATAGTTTCCCTTGCGGATGTTTACTTCTCTCATGTATCTATCGCCACAGTCGAAAGGGTGAGAGCCATTAGTCAAGACGTAGAAGAAGACCAAGCCAAGCGAGAAAATGTCAATGGCACGTGTCGCACGGCGGTTGTGGACCATGTTGTCCGACACCAGAACCGAGTTTGAGCCACTCTGAGTGCTCAAATTCAAATCAATGGTTCCGGATTCACGGGCATCATCGTCGAGGAGAAGCTCGGGGGCACGCCATCCCGAGGTACCTGCGGCTCTCCCGGTGGTCGCACCAAAAGACGACTGACCACCTTCAAGCTTCTTGCAGAGACCAAAGTCTGAAACCAGGAGACGGGGTCGGCCATCCTTGCCCATGTTTACCAGAATGTTCTGCGGTTTAAGATCCCGATGAACAATTCGAAGCGCATGGAGATGGCTAATGCCGTTTGTGATTTGGTAGAGTACGCTGGGAACGTCTTGCCTTCCGGCGTTGGCGAGGTCTCGGAAGAAGTGTGGCTTCTCAACGACATCAGCCAGCGAAGCGGCACAACGTTCCAGTGCAATATAGAGGAACCCGTCTCTCATTTGTTGAGAGTAGTATCGGATGACTATTCTGTGTTAGTAAAAATGCGCTCGCGAAAGTTTGTGACAGCTTGTAGGAGCATTACCATTGGGATGATCATCACTCTCTCTGAGAAGCCTCGTTTCTTGTGATGCGATGTCGTAGAATTGGATCAACATCCTCTTAACGGCCACCTCGCGACCGTCAAACTTGCCAGCAAATACCAAGGTTCCGTTACTACCTGTTCCTAGTTGCTCATCGGTATTGACTTCAATATTGCCCATGCGGATGATGGAACCAGTGACGGACGACATATCATTGGCGACAGTCATGATATCCGGCTCCAGGCTTGGTCGGTCGCCCAGCTTCTTGGCATTGTTTACGGCCTCCTCGACAGTCTGGTTGGGATCATCATCGCGAGACTGCGATGTCTCACGGGCGCGTCCCTTGCGGTGCTTGACGCCTCCACGACGCCCTCTATGGGCCTTCTTCTTCTTCTCCTTCTCGGGAGGTGCTGCAGGCTGTGCATCGTTGGGCGCATCAGCAGGAGCCTGAGCTACAGTTTGAGCTGTAGATTGGGTTTCGGCTAGAGGCCCATCTTGTCCCTTCGGGGGTCGTGGTGCGTCCCTGTTCGCGACTGCAACTCCCTTGTTTGTGCCAACCTTATCCTTCTCAGAGACGGTGGTTTCTGGCGTTTCCGGAGAAGCAGGAACGGCATCCCCAATTTTCTTTTGGGCCTTCTTTTCTTCAATAGGTCGTTGGGATGTCGGGAACACAGGTTCCGTCTCCTTGTCACTCTGATCGTCGTCCTCGATCAGCTGGGGGTCAGGACTAGATGCAAGATAGTACTGGAGTTGGTGCATGAACCCCTTGGTTCTGAACCTGTGGTACGATCGTCGAAGCTTCTTTTCATTATAGATCAAAGTAACGAAGAACAGGATGATGAGGATAGGGTTGCTGACGAAATCAATGACACTTTGTGCAGCACTCTGAGGAAGTAGCTTGACTTTGGTGATGATGGTGGGCTCATCAGAAAAGTCGGCCACGCTGGGCACATTGGAGTCATTTTCATTCTCCTCGTACGGGTCATACTGGCTGAACTGATTGTAGTCCTCCATCGGGCCAGCAGGCAGTGTGGGCGGCTTGCTAAAACTACCCCGGAAGTTCTCGAGGAAGTGTGTTCCCACCAGCGCCTTTGATAGCTTTTCGGAATTGATGGTATCCCAGGCGGGAGCAATGTCCCACCAGTCAGGTCGGGATATCTGGGCAATGGGGGCATTGATGATGAGGGGATATGATCGGCCAGACATGGCATACCAGCTTCCAGATCGCGTCTGGTTCAGAAAGATGCTGTTACTGCGCATGCGAGAAATTGTTTCATCCTGAGACGGCATAGGAGGTTGTGGAAGAACAACAAGATTAGGGTTGCTCTCCGAAGTAGCATCCCATGGTCGACAAACGTCGAAAACACGAGCTACCGGTGTGGCAAAGTTCTCGCTGAACAGAGGCTCAGCCTTTTCGGAGCGTGCATAGTCAAAGGCGTAAACCTTTCCATCATGCTGGCTAGTGATGTATCGGCTGTCAAGGGAGGAGTGGTGTTGCTGCCAGAGGTCATTATCGAAGTTATTGGGGCTCCACTCTGAGTATTTTAGAGTTGCGATCGGCACTCCATCAAGCCGTTGGATGCCAACCGTGTATTCGGTCCTTCCAAGGGTAATGGTGCCTGTGGAGCTGCACTCTTCGTTGTCCATGTCGTACAAAGTGTTGGGTCGAAGACAACTCTCGGCCTCGTTGACGTGAGACCCGCCCGAGCCAAACCACTTGAGAATGCGGCCAGTGGCCGCGTCGAGGGTAATCATGGTGGTCTTCTTGTCGCCTGTATAAACCACGCCGGTATCATCGCGTGCGTGGGGTGCCAGTTCTTCGACAATCTTTTTCATGGTGTAGCCTGTCCACGCGAGACCAGTACTCGAGTCGGGGATCCATACGTAGATTCCGCCTTCGCGGTTGGGCTCGACGGCCCAAATATAGTGATCGATTGGGTTATAGTCATCATCGAGGATGGATTGCTTGGAGCGGTGGTGCGTCGTTTCGATCATGGGTTGGTCGACTTCGAGGTGCCAGCGTTCCTTTCCAGTCCGTCGATCATTGGCGTACAGATCTCCATCGACGGTCGCCAGAAGAACGAAGTCTTCAACTTCCCAGTCCTCCAGACTCCGCGCAGTTTGCGGCGAGGACAGCCCAGAAGCAGGAATGCTGCTGGGCCGTTGATGTCGTGAAGGGTATGGTGCTCGGACGGACTGAGCCGGAGCCAAAGTTGCGAGGGCGCTCGCATCGTTAGGGATGATGGGGATTTCAGGGATATTATTTCGGTTCTTGCGGTTGATTGCGGGCTGTCTCTGCTGCTGAAGGTGGCGCTGCTTCAGCGAGGCAGCTCGCTTGATGTTCTGGATGGTCTCACGGGAGCCACCAGCGACATCGGCGGGGGTGGCAGCCCATTGGTGGACAGCATCGTCAGAGAGCTGCTGGCTACTGCCCCTGGCTTGTTGGATATGTTGTAGTGATGCCTCGGCGGCGGGTCGGTGCTGCTGCTGAGCGTCGACAAGCTGGATCCATGGCAGGAGGATGATGGCGAAGGCGAGGAGGAGCTTCTGTTGTTGAGAGGGCCGGCGTCCCTCGCCCGGAGGTCGTCGTAGCATAGCGGGCTGGAGGCGAGTTCGCTCGACGATTACATGGAACCCGCGACCAGTTGCGATGGCTGGTTTATGGCGGCGGCCGGTTCGAGGCAGCGGCGGCCATGCCAGGAGGGGTCGATGAAGGTAGATACGGCGTAGTTGGGCGCTTGTGGTTGTGGGATGCAAGATGAAGTCACAACACGGGCTGGCCAGGAGAGGAAAAAACGGATACTGCGGAGCGTCTGGAGAGAGTCGGAGTGGGAGTGGGGAGTGAGTGGCGGTACGTGGGCGTAGGCGTGGGCGTGGGTTTGTGGTAGCGGCGGCACAGCCGTTGACTTGAAAAACGAGAGGGTGCAGCAATGATGATGGTGGTGAATGAATGGGATGATGAAGAGGAAAAGTCGATATGCTGAAAGGTTTTAATTGAAGCGGGGAACTGCGCACAGGGACCGCCGGCTGGGTGAACACTGGTTGGAATGGGATGGATGGAACGGAAGGGCAGGAGGAGGGATGGGCATGGTACTGGCATGACAGGAGCGGGAGGGATGGACAGGGAGAGGAGACAGAGATAGGTAGGTGCTTTCCTCTTGTGCCCTGCCCTCCTGCCCTGCTGCTGCTGGGTGTGAAACGAACGAGTTCAGGTGCGGGAGCGGGTGTACCTCCCCGCGCGCATCAGGTCCAAGCCCGGGTACGAACTGTGCTGACGAGGCGCTACAGTGGTGGTGGTATATGGCGGCATGGTGGCATGGTATAGCTGGGCTGCAAAGGTATACTTGGTTTTCACACTGGGCACTTGTTGGTGGCAGATGGGATGTTTGTGTGCGTTGCGTACCTACCTAGGTAGATACCCGTGGCCCGTGGCCCGTAGCCTGTAGCTCGTAGCCTGTAGCTAGTAGCCTGTAGCTCGTAGCCTGTAGCTAGTAGCCTGTAGCTCGTAGCCCATCGTACCTGGCACGTCCCTTGGCTCGAGGGGAAGCGCAAGAACGT
Organism: Calonectria henricotiae; assembly: GCA_020623695.1. NCBI lineage: Eukaryota > Fungi > Ascomycota > Sordariomycetes > Hypocreales > Nectriaceae > Calonectria > Calonectria henricotiae. Next base: position 18,161 of record JAHVYB010000305.1, on the reverse strand, counting down.
GGAGCACATCTTTGGAGCATGGAGCATGGAGCGCCGAAGCAAATATGGACAACAAACGGTGGCGGGGGCACAAGGCCAATGGCAAAGCAAGGAGGGGGGGGGGTGGCTGGCCGACAGTGTAGTTGGCTAGTAAATTGGTTGGATGGCTGTGCTGACGCGCGCCCCGTACACTGTGCATTTTGATGCATGGCTGGCACCGTGCGAGTGTGAGTTACGAGTACATACGAGTTTTGAGTGTGTGTTGTGTGAGTTGTGTGAGGGAGTGTTTGTGTGTGTGTGTTGGTTCGCTTGGTCATACCACGACATTGTCTTGTCTAATGCTTTGTCTCGGCTTGACTAAGCTCACGATAACCCAGAACCTACCCGCCGATTTGCTTTGCTCCCGGCCGCCGAGGCCGTCGAGACCGTCGAGATGCTTCCATCAAACCGAGATGGCTCGTCCAGACTTTTGTTTGGAACCGCGCATCTCGCGGTGTGCTCGTCAGCGGCGTGCATCCAACCCAGCACAGTCTGTCCTCGGCCCTACCAGCTCGCTCCCCACGCAGTTGCAGCAGCGCAGTCGCAGATTGACGCTGCAGCATGGTAGCAAGTTCAGTAAGAGATCAGACATGGAGACACGGTGGAGGGGCAGCAAGGGGGGCTGCCAAGGGTTGTCAACGCCACTCTTGTCTCTGCGCCCTGGAACATAATCCCAGCACCCCGCCTGGTTGGTTAACGCGCCGTCCCCTTGCGTGCTGCTCATGTCATGGCGGTTTCAAGACGCTGTACGCGATCGACACTGTACACAGTATACTGGCCCTTTGCGCCCGTTGATCACTATCTTTGTAAGCTTTCATCCGCCTTGCGCCCTGGCTTTTGGCACGCATGCTCCGTCGCGCCCAGGAGAGTCAAAACACAGCCTAGCCATTCAGTGCCTATGTTGGCTCGCACCGTGCTACGAATCCTCCGCTCGTCCAAAAATCCATGGTTTTTTTTTTCTTTCATTAGTTTTGTGGGCATCGCTTCTCGCCTGATCCTCATGGCCCGTGCACATAGCTTCTTCCCGTCCCTCCCTCTCAACGGCTTGGCCCGCTCGAGTCGGTCGCCTTGACTGCGACCCAATACATCTCAGGATACAGCACCGTCTGACCAGCTTAAAAAAGTAAATAATAAAATAAAAAAGACCAGCATCACATATGTGACCATATAGTGACGTAGAAGAAGCAATCTCTGCCTAAATTGTTCCAACTGTCAGCAGAAAATACGGGCAACCGGTGCCTAATTTGATGTCTTTTCTTTTTTTAAACAGACGCGCAACGTGTCAACCCCAGGGTCCCCTGTTGGTTGAAACTCGCCTAAACCCTCGATGGGCTCAAGTTTACGATGCCCGACGGATCAATAAGGTACTGATCGATCATATTACGTGCAGCATTATAGTAAATGCCCTGATCAGCTTGATGCCCTGTGTTTACAACAGGGAAAACGTGAAAACATGAAAATAAGGTAACACAAACTTCACAGATCCATCAATAGAAGCTCAACCAGCACTGTTTGACATTAATATCGGGCTTCCAAAGATCCAATACCGCGTCAGCCCCTCCATCCCGTCCTAAAAAGGGTCTCGTCCGTTTCGCACCTCGGCTCACCGTCACAAGCATGTTTCCGGCAAGACGGAATCCATGTCAGTCTGCCATGGCACCCCAGACGTCGCTAGTTTTAAAGTGGCCATATTGATCATCGTAATGTGCAATCTCGTTTCGCTTCGCTACGCAAAGCAGAGGAGATGCATTCGCGTCTGGTGTCACTAAAAAAGGAAACAGTATAGACATGCCCAAATTTGCTTAAATTTGCCACCGTTGATAATTGCTCCAAATTTGATAGGCGTGTTTTGGATCATGTCGGTGAGTGACTACAAATAGGAAAACATCCCAGGCTCAAGTATTCTAGGAATGAACAAATTTATCAACCACCGCGCCCACTTCAGTAGCTCCAGTAAAAAAAATATTATACCCGAGAGAAATTAGTTAATTAATTAACCAATCAACTACCATTAGCAAACGATTGAGATCAAGATCTAGTTTCAGGTTCGGTTGAAGGTTAAGCAGGTCTGATACACCGCATAATCAGAGATGAGGTTGTGTTCTCGCACTTGCATATATGTCTACGTCAAAGATCATACCAGCAGAATTTTTCGCGGAATCGTGCCATCCAATGCCGTGTTTGAGACAACGGTTGAGGGATACCAGTTGGAGATGGAAAAAAAAAAAAGGACAACCCTGATAGTTCTTATGTCGTGGTTTGAGACAAGCGGTGACACCATATACCTGAAAGAAAAGAAAGAAGAAGGAGATCGGCACGTTGTGGCAAGAATGTTGGGATAATGTTGAGAACATGGTACTTCATTATCATTGCAAAATTTTCATCCTTCTATTCATCCCAGCCATGTACATTCGCAGTGAGCTTTCTCTATACAATAATTCCAAGAAATAAAAGTTCAAACGCGGCACAGCCGACCCGTCTGTAGGGTAAGCCAGCTGCCCAGTGTCTCAAGGAGTTTGTCGTGCAATAGGCCGTCGAGAACGCCACTCATATTAGTAATGTGCCAGTCTTCGCTACCGACTGCAGTTGGGGCGTAAAAGACTCCCAGAGGATCAAGCTTCTTCTTGAGCGCGTACAGCCGCTTGTAGTTCTCGGCGCCGTAAAAGGACTGCCCGAAATTGGGCTCCATTACATCACCCTCATTGCCGTACCCACCGGAACCTGGTGTCACCGCGCGGAGACGCTCCATCCAGTCGTTTGTAATCTTTTTGTTGGTGTCGAGTATTTCCTGGGCGGTGCTCGTGGTGATGTTCCAGCCCGAACCGACAATGGCAAACATGGACACGTCGCGCCAGGCGGGGTTCAGACCGCTAGCGGGGACATCATCGGGAGCAGCGCCGTTGATATTGTAAGAAATGAGAACCGAGCCTTCTTCGACTATGCTTTGGATAGCATCAAAAGTCTTCTCCCTCAGCTCATCGCTGTCCCAGTTCTTGCGAGGAATAAGACGCGAGGCGGTTCGGACAGCAGAGGCACCCACGGACTCGGCTGGGAAGTGGTTCTTCCAGGTATCATAGAAGTTGTCGTGGGTAAAGAACTTGGGTTCAACAGTGAAACCCATGGCATCCCACTCCTTGAGAAGGGGGCTGACCATGGCCTTGAAATCGGAGAGCTCCATGCCCGGGACGAGCCAGGGAAGCATATTCCAAGTGTAGGCACCTTCGCCAGCGCCGAATAAAGTCGAGTAACCGTAGGTGTGGTTGTCATTGTATTCGGGGAACTTGGCCCAGTAGGTTCGGAGGCCCTTCCAGAAGACCTCCTTGGAAACGTTGGCCTCGGCGGTGGCCAACGTCCAGGTCACACCAGAGAATGTCATCTTGGGCCAGACGCGGACGGTGAGGGAAACGACGACACCAAAGGCAGCTGATGCATCACTGTCAGCATGGGGAGAGAGCAAAATTGTCAGTAGACTTACCACCACCGCCTCCACGAACAGCCCAGAAGATTTCAGAGTTTTCCTTCTCATCAGCTGTAATGAATCGACCGTCAGGGGTCACAATCTCGATGCTCAAAACCTGGTCAGATCCTAGACCGGCAATGGGAGACATGGGCGAGTGGCCACCCATGGCAGTGTAGCCACCAGCAACGCCCACAGTCTTTTATTGAAATGGTCAGCTTTGGTCTATGAATATGTAGCTCTGGTTAACTGCTTGACTTACCCTGCACTCGCCTCCGACGGCCGTGTATCCATACTTGTCGGCAGCCTCGTACAGCTCAACAACCTGAATACCGGCGCCAATCCTGAAGGCAGGACCGCTGTACTTGCCAGTAGACTTGTAGTCCTCCAAGAACTCGACCTGTTTGAGGTTGTGGGTCCAGATGTTCAAGGCACCAGCACCGGTGGACTTGCCGAGAAAATCGTGGCCAGTGTTGCGGATCACGACACGAAGGTTCTGGTTGCGGGCAAAGTTGACGGCAAGCTGAATCTGGGCAGCGTTGGTGACGTTGACTGAGTAAGGGGGAACGCCGCCCAGTCTGCATTCAGCGCCCTCGGTCGCGGCGTCCTGGGGAAGACAGGAGTTTCCCTCAAAGAGGGGGTACATAAGGGCCGTAGGATCTTCATCACTGAGGGGAAACTTGTTAACGCGAAACCTGGGCTGCATGGATATAGGAAAGCTGTTGACTTACAACGTATCAGAGTTGGTCCAGTTCCCGAGAATTCTGGCACACTTGGCTGAATCATAGTATTCCCCCTTGTAGCAGACTGCACCGAAAGGGATAGTCTTGATCAGGGCGCCTCCGGTCAAGAGGTCAAGGGTTTTCCAGTTAGATTCACTCGGCCAGGTGGCATCGCTGGGCATGACCTTGCAGGATGGTAGACTGCCATTGGAGTGCTGGCCGTCATCGAACTTGAAGAGGTCAATGTTTGTTAGCCCCAAGCCGGTGAGGTTCGCCAAGACATCGTCGGTAAGCTCAAAGTTATCACCACAAGCTACAAGAGCGGGAGCAACCGTTCCCTCGTCGGCGACTGGGATTCCAGGTTAGAGCAATGGCGACACAGGCTAATGCATCGATGTGGCAATAGCTGAAACCAGAGCATGTTGGCTTACCGACTGAGTGGCCGTTGATATTGATTGTTAGTGCATTGACAAGGCTACTGCCGACTGAGGCAGCCAGCAAAACACCGCGAGCAAGAGTAGCCATATTGACAATCTTGCCTGTTAATGTAGCGAGGTTGAGGGGTGAAGAGAGAAACACTCAAAACTTCACTGGCTCGGCGACGTTTGGTATTATATGGGGGCTATTCCAACGATACAAGCGTGGGTCTAATTCCCCCAATCCTTTTTGTCCCGACGGCATAAAAGGGACGGGTCTGTTGGTAGTACGCCTTGGAATAGAAACGACCAACTTATTCCAAGTGGCATTTACGCCACTCCCTTGGCGGGGCTAATTGATGGCTAGCCCCCTAGCTGCCACTTGATCAGGAGGCCCCAGTGCTTCCGCCATCCCATCAAATAATCTTGTATTTAAACATTGTCTACAGAAATACGCCTAGGTCATAGGCGAAGGGGCCCATTAGCCAGATGGACGGGAGAGTGGGAATCTCTGTAGGGAATGCTCTCAGAGGAGGAATTGAGGAACCCTTCCACACCGGCTGTCGATGATGTTTGGGTAGGGGAAAGACTAGTGCATGCAATGGAATCGGCTGATGATTGAGATGGAGGAGCATAGCCTCGACGACAGTCACGCTGGCTGACACAGGAAACCTGGTGACGACACCACAAAATACCCCGGTCATTGATCAACGTACCATGCGGGTGAGCCTTGGCATTACATGAGTGTGTGGCTTTACCGAAGTCGTGTAAGAGCCAACAAGAGGAGCCGAGTGGTTTCATCTGCAGCATGGCCCACAAGGCGGGCCATGACCCGTGGCCCCTATTAGATCAGATTCAAGATTGACGATTGTGGTCCCGATACGAAAGCAAGTGGGAAAGAAAACGAGGCGACGGCTATTTGAAGCCTGACGCGCACGAGAAAACGGCTAGTGACGTTTCTGTAGGCGGATAGGCCATTGGTAGACCTTTGGTAGAAGAGACGAAGAAGGCGGCCCAATGCTTGATGGCTGGTAGGTAGGTTAAATAACTGCCGACCAAGTTTGGACGAATAATGATAAATCCCGAGGACTATACCCCCTGATGAGCTATGTGGACGTTGCATCTGGGGGCAACAGGAGCGAGTGTCGGCTAAATGGGAGAGCCGCATCGACCAACAATATTTTACAAAAACAAGGGGAATTAATATTGAACTGAGTAATATTCGGCCATCGAGGGTCACGAAGGAAGTTGTTTATGCGTCAGTGACTCCAGTAAAGGAAGCGCCCATCCCGGTAGTTGCGGAACTCTGTCAAGATTTACCTTTCAGCTGTCGTGACTAGCGCTACAGGGGTTATTATTCATGGATCATGTCTTTAAGGTACTGAGACCCCTGTCACAGCCTGCGTTCCGGCTGGGGCTAAAAGATTCCGCTGGGTAAGCGGCAGACTGCCGAGGATCAAGTTCCCAGGGCCTTGGGCTTCCTCGTCATGGAATTCCAAACGACCTTCGTATAGCGGGTTACGGCTGGGTTGTTTGATGGCTGTGATGTCTTGTCCATACAGAAGCTCAAAGGCTACTTTTTTTTCTTTCTTGGTGGTGAAACGGCTTCGCGCCAAAGTTAAATGACATGAAGCGTATTAGTGCCTTTCCAGAAGTCCGGGCAATAGGCCAGCTCACACGACAACCTATCCGTGTGTTGGAATGACTGTTCCATCATACCCGCGCCAGCAAAAGGCCCCTTGGAGTACCGCAGTGTGGTGTGTGCGGCCTTTTGCAAACTGACCCGAGCTTTTCACGCTAGAAGGGTTTGGCGGAAGGGCACCCGGAAGGCATTACCTCCCACTGGCTTAATCCTTCCATGGTCAGATTTTGAAGGAGATTGGGTGGCGTGGTAAATAACGGGCTCACCCGCTGTAAGCTTTTCATGAAGTGGCGGCGGCGGCCGGGTCTCAGATAGAGAGAAATCCCTTGCGGAGGGAACGAATTCTAGAAACGCGGCATCTGACTAGCCCGAAGAGCACTTGTCCAGGTGTCAAAGTTAGGGCGAACTCTTCAAAGGTGACGTGTAATATTCGATTCCACCTGCGAAGATCAACAGAAGCAAGATGCAGATCAGACATCACGTGGGGAGTTGGATCGGTGATCATCACGACGTGGGCTGGGTGCGGATGAGACTCACGACAGAATCTTGCCAATCGCCATATTTCTCCCATGACACAGGCCAGCGCACTAAAAGGGCGTAGAGCAATTTCTCTGTGGGCACCATCTTGCATTGAAGGGAGTGATGCAGTCAGGGTTTCGTCAGCGAGCGTGGTTGAGTGTTGATCACTGCCGAAACCGTGGAGCGACACCTCGCAGTCCGTCCTGTACGTACATAGCTGGGTGGTGTAGACTTGGCCTTGCCCGCGTGAAGACCTTGTCCTTGAACTGTCCCACGATCAAACATTGCCTCCAAGCTTCCCAATCACAAGAAAACCAAGAGATGTGGCCCCGTTCCCCCTCCCGATGTGGAAGAAAGTTTTTCATGACACGCGCCACGGACTGGCTCGTCTCCCGCATTTGTAGGGGTTCATCTCATTACCTAGAGCAAATATCCAGTTTGCCTGGCAACTAAGCTCCCTGTTACGTGCGTTTGTGTTCTAGCCGTGACGAATTCAGGCTAAAAGAGACGTGATATCAGTGTCAGGGCCCAATTAGCATGGGGTCCCTCGCTCGTTCGAGTTTGTGGCTCTGGTAGTTCCCGTACCGAAACTATACAACTACCGGCAAATCCCCACGGTTTTCATTCCCTTCTCCACACGAACCGTCTTTTGGAACCAAGTCCTTCGACGACCTTGCCTTGATGGACCTTCTTCTCCAGCCCCGGAGGCCATCCCACCCGGATGTGACCAAACTAGAGACCAACTCCCGCCAGACGGCGGTGGTTGTACTCGTATTCCTCTTCCCAGTTCTATCTCTAGCCATCTTTGTACTACGAGGTTATGGCAGAATCAAGACCCGACAGTGGGGGATCGGTGAGTTAAGATTGCACCATGGGACCCTCAATCAGAGTGAAGCTGATTGGTAACCATTACAGACGATTACCTCTGCGGAATTGCAACGGTATGTGGCAGGTTTCACGAAACGCAGCTGATACGAGCTTTTCTAACAAGTGTCTAGCTACTGGCATTGGTGATGATGGTGCCAACGTACATGTGTGAGTTTGGCATCTTCAGCCCCCGTCCCCTATGGTGGTTACCTGTTTCTGGGTATTTCTAAGACTAACAACCCCCCCCCCCCCAGATGTCAAACTGTCGTATGTAGGCTTCCATAATGTCGACGTCCCCCAGCCGTACGACCCAACCCCAGGGCTCTGGTGGTTCTTCTTTGCACAGATGGTCTATAACCCTATCTTGGCGCTTGTCAAGGCCTCCGTGTTGGTGTTCCTCTTGCGCCTGGGTGGACAGAAGGAGAAGGTCCGGTGGTGTATCCATGCCCTGAACATCTTCAACGCCGCGCATGCCATCGCCGTCTTTTTTGTCGCCCTTCTCCAATGCCTGCCCATCAAAGCGAACTGGGATTTGGAAGCCAAAGCGGATGCAACGTGTATCCGCAAAGAATTCCACGTCATTGCGAGTTTCTTGGTCATATTGACAGATTTTCTGGTGCTGGCCATACCATTTTGGATTTTCCTGGGATTGAAAATGCCAGCCGGAACCAAAGTGACATTGATTGGTGTCTTCATGGTGGGCTTAGTGTAAGATTTTATCTTGATCTAGTAATTGGTGTTGGACACTGACCGCTTTTGATTATTAGCGTCATCGTCGTCTCTCTTATTCGACTTGTTGAAATCATGAAGATCTACTATGGACAAGAAGCAGCAGATAATTTCCATTACTCGATTACAATCGTATATTCGACCGTCGAAGTGAATCTCGCCATCATCTCAGCATCTGTTCCCGCCCTTCGATATCTAGTTCGAAACTGGCTACCGCATCTTTTCGGGAGTACTGCCAAGGCAAAATACGACACGGCCGACAAATTCTACTATGGTAGCACTGTTAGATCGGGACCTCGAGTGAATGAAGACATTGGGCTGAAAGATGTAAGAGGAGCGCGCCATCATACGGAGATTCGAAGCGAATCCCCGACGGGATCAGAGGAGGGAATCATGACGTACAACGGAATCATTCGAACGATGGACATCAGCCAGACGTACTCGACTGCCAGCCGAGAAATGTTATCACAGGATTCGGTTTCTGATTTGAGGGCGGATTCAACATCAAAGAGGAGTATATAAAATAAGTATTTGAATTCAAGAAATGGGTTATTTGGGCAAGGAGTGCGGGTTTGAGATTTGGATTGGGCTGTGATTTGATTTTATTGGCTTGGCCATTTATTGCTTATATTTGAATGAAGCACATGATCCAGAGGACAGCTCAGACAGATTATTACTCTCTTTTGTTTGCCAGTACCAAGGTTAACCACGTCTGTGTGCATATTTATGTGAATTTTCTTTTATGATCAGAGATACGGCTGTATGATATCACAGCAGTACGAGGACAGACGCCTATATACAATATTATACCCTTGATTTAAAATCAGATGCTTATTGATTATCTAATGCTATTGCAGAACTGGCGATGTTATCTTCGTATGTATTCACTTTTAGTGCCTCGTATTCGGTATATTTACATAACCTGACGATCTGTAACTAGAAGCATTCTTGTTAAATCCTTGGCATTGGCAGTGTAGAGTTAAATTTGACGATTTGGCATGAGAATCCTTCCAATGGTTGATCCTGTATGCCGGCCAGGCCCGTATTTCTATCTGAAGCAATATGGCACTTCCTGAAAATCATGAGCTGGCGCCACCCTGCCCATCACCGAAGACGACAAAACCAAAAAGTATACAGGACTCCGCCTGTGTTTAGTCACGCTGGAGAGAGTTTATGTGAAATGTATCTTCCATTTAATCGCTCCAAACCGTTGCCAGTTGTTATATCTGAGCCCACGATGACTATTGAGTTCTGATTTTATCTCCCATACTTTGAAATTATCGAAGCCACCGACTAAAACAACCCGTTTGTTTCTCAAGTAAAAAGTTGATTTCATATATAGACCCAATATCGTGTCATTTCTGCAGCATTGAATTGACCCTCAGTTTCTAGCCAATTATGGCTCAATACAATCCATTTACCGTCCCCAGAACTCGAAAGGTCAATTATGAGGTCGGTGAATTCTACTCGATCATTTTCCGGGAATTCATATATTGTGTTGATAACCAAGATCAAAAGAAGTGATTATTTCACAGTCGTACAGTTTCTTGGTGTTCATTTACCCTACACATGCCATGGAAATCTGGCCCGCCCCTGTGGGATGGGCTCGAAAGTGTACCGATCAGGGTGCCACAATCTAAATTGGACAATCTGTCATGTTCAATGGGTGTTGACCCGTGCGGTATTGGACTCAACCTAGAATTGCATTCGTATTTTGCACAATAACCAACTGGATGGAGCCTGATTTCCCAGCCCTGACATTTGTGCTCTAGTGCGGTGGATTGATTCAGTGGAGGGCCCTGAGCAGTTCACTGAAAGGTTCGTTCGGACGTTTGTATTAGGCAACGGGGACCATAGCACTCGATGCAATACGGACTGTCGACTCTCGCTACCGTTTTTACCGCCACCGATCTGAATTGTCTAAATGACATGGAGTATCTCATGGCACTAGGCATTTCTTTGCACGGCCAAAGCTGATTCCTGGGACGAACACGTTCAAAATCCACCATGACCTAAATCGCTACGGGCGGGGCTTCGGTGATCTCCCTTAGCGCCCTGCGCTTATCGTAGCGGAGTTCGCGGGGTAGTTATAGGCGGTAGTGGTATGCTGGCAGTCGTATTTTTGGGCAAACCTAGAGGGACTACTAACTTGATAACCAATGGACCATTCCGCCCCCGGGCAGTTGGAAAGAAGTGTTATTATTAGATTGCAATTTATGCCAAAGATATGATTGATATGGTGCATCGAAAGCCACACACTAAATGTGGAAAAGTAGTCGCTGCGTAATTTTATCGGGATGGAATCGTGTCAGTGAAGCCCGCGAGTCTAGAAGCTGCGTCGAATGAGGTCACGGATCATTTTGGGAGGACAATGCTGCCACCGAGACTTTATGATCGGCGTCAACACCGCGCCAGGGAGGCGAGTGCTTGGGCGAGGAGGTTTGAGGTGCATCCTTTGGCCCGTGTGTGGCGTGTTATTGTGATTAGGCCCGAAAGGAGCCTGGTAATTCACACAAACCCATTTCAAGCGACTCATAGTTAGAGCAAGTATGCTCCCTCTGATAATGCCGTCACGCTGTGGCCCAGACACAAAAACCCCTGGAAATGTAATGTAATAGACACCCTCTGCACCGCGTCTGTCTAGACTCTGCGGCACGTTTCCAGTGGCTCCAACGCGACCATCTTGTCACCCTAACAAGCGGCGTTCAACATGTGTGTGATGGGACACGGAAGCTTCACCTCGGATCCAGCTCTCGATTGACGCCATCTAGCTAGGGTGGCCCCGGCCCTCCCGCTATTCCGTTGCAACCCTGCACAGTCCATATGTTCACCATTTCAAGCTTCTGTCACGCACGGATCGGGCTCAACGCAACTAAAAGTGCTGGCATGGGAAAGGATTCGATGAGTTTCTATCGCAATGGCTTGTTCAGGGTCTCCAATCTAACCCCTCGGAGGGATCTGGCTTGACAGGGTGTTTTTGCATCTTTCCCAACTGTATGGGGGAGTGGCGAAGATGCGTGCTGGGTTGCTCGTCTATCAACACCAACTGTGATTCTCATTTCATACTCGTAGATAACGGCATCGAAAATTTGGCCCCGCGCACTCTCATTGTTCAGAGATGGGCTGCAGCGTCAAGTCCAAGCTCGTACTTTTGGTGTTTCCACCTGTAGTTCAGCCGAGAGGGGGGGGAGTCGGGGCTGAGAGGGCAGCCTGATCAGTAGAATCTAGTTACGGAGTAGTTCAGGCCGAACCCATGGCCCTTTGCCCAAAGGATCAACCAACAAAGCTGAGTATCCAGCTTCAAGGGCTCACATCCGTTGTGGCGGCCATTAGACGGGCATAGGCCAACAGCAACTGAGCGACTGACGCTACTGTCGACACAATCGCCCACACCAACTCTGAGCCGTGTTTATGAAACAGACTCCTTCAGCCTCTTAAGAAAGCGTGCAACTATCGCGCAAAGCTAGCGCAAATAACCTCAAACACCGCAGAATACCAAGAAAACAACAAACACGATGGCCTAGAACTTCCAAGTCCTGGCCATAACCAGCTGGGACAGGAGGAATGACGGACAGCCGTTGTCTGAAGAACAACCTCCCCCGTGACAATGGGAATAGCTTAACCATGGTTAAAATCTGCCCCGTCGCGTGTCCATGAAATGAGCCTGCTCTGATCAGAAATCGTTGCCTCTGGGAGGGCCGCGCTAGAAAGATACCGTCTGCTAGCACCAAGGCAGATCGTACTATGGCCGCTTTGACGCCGCTTTGACTTGCTGGGGGACCACTTTCTGGCATGCGGGGGCGCCGATGCGCCCCTGATGGCCGTCCAATCTGCGCGTGAGATGTTTCCAACTGCTCTCGGCCTGTCCTTTGCTCATTTACCAGAGGGCGAGTTGCGGCGTTTCTTGTTGCGTTGTTGGGGCTAAAAATACACACATCACATCTCCCCGGCCGAAGAGTCTTTTTTTTGCCTGGAGGGTTGCAACGCATCTGCCGTTTACGGTGATTCAGAGTAGGCAAAAAGCAAAAACAAGAAGAAAAATATGACAGAGCAAGCATCCCGAAAGTCTTCAGCAAGTGCTCGGGCCGTCCTCATCTCCCGCCGAACAAGTACCAATAAAGCCTGGATCACTATAGTGCACGGGATAGTTATGGAGTCACTCAAGAGTCAAGAGCCGATGGAACCGCTGTCAGCTGCTGACTATTCCACCGCCTCCGCAGCTGATTGGTACGGACAATTCGGCCATTTCTCTATCGAAATGGCGACGGTCTGCTCTACCACCAGACGGGGCAGGGATCCCGGGAGTTTGGGGTCCCACGATGGTTTCACTCGAGGGGATAGCCGAGGCCGACGTGATGGACTCGTTGGCTAGCTACGTTACACGGCCTTGGCTGGTGCAGTTGAGGAGGAGCCTCGGTCCGTGCTTCACATCATCATCATCTATCCTAGACTGGTTTGGGTCAAGATCTTTTGCCACGTCTTCAGCAACTAGCTCGGGCCTTGCCGTGAGGTGCGTCTCCAGCAGCTCTTGGGCAGTTTTGACCTGGATCTTCCTGGTCTCGGTTCCCACTTATTTCCATCTGAGCCTTTCGTTTAATATCTCTCGGTGGCGCCGTGTCTCTCATTTATTTGTTGTGATGGCCTTTTCCTTTCCTTCGTTCTGAGGGCCCCTGTTTTTGGTTTCTCTCCATTCGTTTGTGAATCGGACCGTGGTGCGCTGGCGTAACGGTAAATTGGTCATGCTTCGAGAGCAGACTTTTGCGATCCTTTAGGGGACAGACAAAAACATAGGTTCCGGGCTCGGATCGCTTCCCTACAATGAAGTTCAACATCACCGTTGTCAACGGGACTCCCGTCCTTATGCCCCCACCGCCGGGCTACGAGGTCAACTTGGACAACCCGAAACAGCAACACGATGTGACGGCATATATCGTCTTCGGCATCGGCCTCCCTATTTCGACATTCTTCTTCGCGCAATATGCCTATGTCAAGTTACGGCTATTGCGTAAATTCGACGTCCAATTCGGTAGGCAATGCCTGTTCTATTGGCGCCCCGTGAAATGCAGCATCTAACTGCTTGCAGTGTGTGTATTGTTAGGTTGGATATTCTCGCTCGCTATGCAATCCATAGATATCAGTAAGCAAGCAACCGCCCAAAAGGTCGACTCAAATCAATACTCACCATGGTTAGAAAATTTCACCGACAAACTCATTGGTGTGCATACATGGGAGATGTCGGTATGGAAGGCTGAAAGACAAGCCCATGTAAGTGTTCGCGACCCCAACATGCATTTTGTCTTGAGGCCAACAAAAAAACACCAGGATCTCGTTATCACAACCGCTCTGAATGCCGTCATGACTGGCTTCTGCAAGACGTCTCTGGGTTTGTTCTACGTCCACTTGTCGCCGCACGTCTGGTGGAAGTGGACAAGCTGGTCCGCTTTGTTTCTCATGGTTGGGTACAACGCAGCCGTCTTCTTTGCAATCATGTTTGGATGCGTGCCCATACAAAAGAACTGGAACCCAAGTTTACCGGGCCATTGCATCCAGCGAGCCAAGCTTTACATCGCCAGGGCTGCCTTGGGAGCCCTCTCTGACTTTCTCCTTCTTTTGATGCCGATTCCCATGATTGTGGGATTGCAAATGCCAACTCGACAGAAGATCGGCCTCGTCATCTTTTTCGCCATCGGCTCAGTGTAAGGACCTTTGATATAAGTTTGACGAGCCTTTAATAATTTTATTCTGCCAATAGAACATGTGTTACGGCGGCCCTCCGGTGTTACCTTTTACTACCCACACTCCACTCTCACGACATTACCTGGACAGTATCCAGCACAGCTGTCGTCATGTCGGTCTACCCAGCACTGCCCTGACAGATTATTGGCTAACTTTTGGATGACAGTCTCGCCGAGTCCCATCTTCTTGTCATATGCTCATGCCTCCCGACACTCCGACAATTCTTTGCGCACATCGCCCCCCATGTTATTGGCGAAAGGGGTTCCTCGGCCAAAAAGTCCCAGAGCACCGGACCGGACCCGAGCTACTCCTTCAAGACGATTGGCAACATTTCCAATAATAGAAAGAAAGTCGACGAACTTGGAATGACGGTAGACGAAGAGAATATTTCCCTGCATCCAGTCAAAACCGATCACCCCAACCATTCCGACTACTCCGTCAACACAAATGGCAGCTTCGGAATGCGGAAGAAGAAGGACCAGTGTGGCATGACTATATACGAAGAGAACTATAGCTCGGAAATGGTTGAGGAGCAAGGCCGCGTTCCTCGCCATTTCAACACCACTAATAACCACGGAGACCGGAAGAGAGTGGACAATTATGGAATGACGACATATGAAGAGCGTGCCTCGAGTCCAGACGAGGGCCCAGAGTACTACAATGGCCACTACAACATGCCAGTCCGTCACGGGAATCAGAAGAGACTGAATGAGCATGGGTTAACCATAACCATATACGAAGAGTCTTTCTACCCGCACGATGATCAACAGCCTGGCTACACGCCCCAGCCTCCCCATGCTGACTACTACGGACATGAAGGAAAGGCAGACAATTATGGGGTTCCTGCATATGAAGAAACCCATCCAAACCCAAAGAGACGGTCAGAGAAGTCCCATGATGCTTCCACCAATAATTTCAATCCCGCAAACCAGACAAGGATTGATAATCATGCGACACCTGAATATGAGAAGAGCCGCCCCTATTCAAGCACACGACCGGACTACGAGCAGCCAACCCCCGCCAATTTCAGCCGTGGAAGCCAGAAGAGGAACGAAAGGGATAGGTCACAAGCTCGCGAGGCGTATTCCAAGTTACGTGCGGTGCATGATAGATGCCGAGGCAATAAGACTGCCAACGCGGAATGCACCACTGGGCATCAAAGCAAGGCACACAACGGCCCAGCACCTGCGTACGAGGAGCGTCTTTATCCCGACGTGTTCCAGAGACCAGAAGAGCAGAAACTTCGACCTCCCACGAATCTTATCAGCCGTGGCCGCGCCAACATGAAGAGCGTGGACGAATTTGGGTGGACCAAATACGAGGACGACTTTTACCCACAAACACCAGGGTCGCCAGAGCGCCCTAGCCAGTTGTACAAGGCCATCGACAGCTGCCTCAGCCCAACCAACCTCCGCATAACTGGAGATAATGAGAGCTTTGGTACATTTGGCAAGGCAGAGCAGGCTCCAAGCAGCCCTCCACCGCAGGGCTACCCTTACGATGAGCCGATACCTCTGCCCTACCGCACACAGCGCCCCTCTCCTGCTGAGAATATGGATCAAGGGGGTGCGCGGAGCACCGAGAACGAAGGAGATTTGCCACAAAAGACGCGAACGCAATACGTCAAAAAGGCGCACCATGCGCAGACATCGTGGCTGGACAGCCCCAACAGATCGTCCTGTTTTCTTCCAAAAATGATGGATAATAACTTTTTCTAATACTTGTAAAAATCTTGGTCGTAAAATTTCAAGTCGGATATACAGAATCTTCTTCAAAGGGGAGTTTGAATGAGAACGACATAGCATGAGAAGGCATAATTTCATCACTATCTGGGGTTTGGCAGGCGGCATCCTTTTTCTTCTTCTTTTTTTTTACGGCTCAACGACCTTACTTCTTTTTTTTACCATCTTTTTTATATAGGAACAATGATGTCTACTACGACAAACCCAAAACGGGCTGTAAACTATGTACAATGAATATATACAAATTTCACATAAATAGTACATTCTAGTTGTACACTGGCTGTGTGACTGGAATAGGAAACTCCTCGAACAACCATCCGCTACCACAGGCAAACCTCTTCCACATACAAGCCATCACCCATCACTCCTTTCGGCTTTGTCTGCTTCAAAATGGTCTTGTTGCGTGGATAATTTAGGCGCAGGTAAAGCTAGAAGCCTGCGTCAGGTTTCCACTGACATATTGCTGGTTTTTGGGGTACAGGCAAAGGTTTCGGGTCGTCGAAACTCCATCCTTGCCGGTAACCGAAGCAGTGAGGGTCTCGGGAGCCTGGCCACCTTCAACCCAGCGGAGCAGCGCCGCCATGGCCTCGGTGGGCATAGGTCCAGTACCACCAGTGCAGTGGCCGACTCCGGGAGCCAGGAAGACACGGTAGAAGTCGTCGAGCTGGTTGTCAGCCATGTTCTGGCCGAGGACGTTTCGGTAGTGGGTGGTTCCCTGGTAGTTGATGACCTGGTCGGCCAATCCGTGCCAGGTAAGGAGCTTGCCTCCAGACAGCTTGAAGTCGGTGAGGTTGGAGGCGTCCTCGTTGTAGGTCTCGCTGAACTCGTCGATGGAGATTTCATAGTAAGACTGCCACTTCTCCACCGTGAGGTCGTTCATGGAGAAGCTGGCGTTCTTGGCAAGGAAGTAACGGATCCACTGCTGGGAGACGTTGGGAGGGTTGATGACGGTCTTGCCGTTGACGGTGGTCGTGTTGGAGAGGTAGAAGAAGTCGGCACCGGGGGCGATGCCGTACCACTCAAAGGCCCCGGTGCTGTTGCGAGGACCGGCAACAATGCTTGCGACAACGTCGGCGTGGGTCGAAGTGATGGTGACATCGCCGTCTGTGCATGCGACCTTGGTGCCGACCAGCTTGGTGGTGTTGTAGTCGCACTTGTCCGGGCGAGAGATCAAACCGTCGCTGGCGCCGTCGAGGCCATCGCAGGCCTCAACCATGGCGCTGGTGTAGGCGCTGAAAATGCACTCGGGCAGAGCCTCAATGTCATTCTGGACAGCCACAGGCCAAGCCAGGGATGGCGACAGCTTGGGGGTGAAGAGGGCGGGGGCGTTGGCGAGGACTCCGTCAAAATCGTTAGGGTAGTACTGAGCCGCATAGTAGCCCTGTCGACCTCCGGTGGAACATCCGCTGTAATACGAGTAGTTGGCACAGGTGCCGTAGAAGGAGCTGATGGCCTCCTTGGCCACGACGGTCATGTCGTGGACAGAGCGGTAGGCAAAGTTCTTGACGAGTTCCGTGTTGATGGTGCCATCCGACTTGAGTCCCCATGATCCCGACTGAGGGTCGATCGTGTTACCCAGGGTGAGTCCGGCATCTGTATAGGCCGTGGCAAAGCCCGACAGGATGGGCTCGGCGAGGTACTGTGCATATCCTGCCTGGTACGCACCTCCGCCAGTTGCCATATACCGGCCATTCCAAGTGGATAGAGGGAGCCAAAGGTTGACATAGACGTCATCGTCGGCATTGGGGTGAGTCAAGGTAACGCTGTAGTTGCAAAAGCTGACTGGGGAAGTTCCAGGGAACACGGTGGCGTTGATCACCTCAACTCCCTGGGTGGTCAGAATGGTGAAGTCATCGAAAGCAGGCAGCTTGATGCTGGAGCAGTTGGAGGCGGCCTGGGCCAATGCGGCAGACCCGGCGAGGACGCTGGCTACGGATGACTTCATCGTGAACTCGGCTTGAAAGACACCCAGCGCTTAGACCAGCCATCTCAAGAACACCTGGGGCGACCGCATAGGCTTATATATACAATATACAATATGGCCCAAGCACGGGCAATCTCTCCTCCCCCCCCCCCCCCCCCCCCCCCCCCCACCCCCCCCCACCCCCCCAAGGCGCCATGGGTGAGGTGAGGGGGCTGTTGTGGTGGGGGTGGGGGGGGGGGGAGGGGAGGGCGGGGGAGGTGGGAGGGAGGGTGGGGGGGGAGGGGAGTGAGTAAGGAGGCAGGGGAGGGATGAGAGAGAGGGAGGAGTAGGGAGAATGGATGTGAGAGAGAAGAAAGTGATGACGAGGAGTCAGGATGTTGGGGTCGGTG
>JAHVYB010000030.1:269181-329186 GCA_020623695.1 Calonectria henricotiae | reverse complement strand
GAGAAGGTATGACAAAAAGTAAGAAGGAGTGGAGCGCTAGGACAGACGTGGGGGAGAAAGGAGACGAGAGCGGGTGTGAGGAGGAGGGGGGGAGGAAAAGAGAAGCAACATAAAAAAAAAAAATACAAAAGAAAAAATAGTGCTTTTTATTTAAAAAAAAAAAAAAAAAGTAAAAAGACAAAAAAAAAAAAAAAAACAAAGGAGGGGGGGGGGGGGGGGGGTGGGGGGGGGGGGGGGGGGTGAGGGGGGGGGGGGGGGGGGGGGGGGGGGGGGGGCGTGCATGGTCGAGAGGTGACCGGTGGACAGGTGACTAACACAGCGAGGCGTCCTGAAGGCGTTGGCGCCGCCCAAGATACGAAGCGGCCGTTGAAGCGCGAGAGCGCAATCGGAGATGGGACCTCTTGTTGTTTGCGAGGCCCGGGCCGGGGTTGGTTTGGGGAGGTGATCAACGGCGACAACGAGTCAGGTCAGAGGAAGAGCGGTGGCTCGGGAAATGTCGTCGAGGCTGGGCCGCAGTGGCGTTGTATCTGGGCGCGCAAGGTACTGTAGCTCGAGTTAGGGGAGGGGGTGTGTTGTGCTGCTGGGTTCTGCTGGGTTGGACGTGGTAGCAGAAGTTGCGTTACGATTGTTCGGGAGCGGCAACGGACACGGCGGGACTAAAAAGAGGGACAAGTGGTGGGGAATTGGGAGAGAAGGCTAGAAGGGATGAAAAGGTGGTAATGGGCCAAGTGATGAGGCGGGGGTCGGGGGGGATGGAAACGAGAGAGATAAATAGACAAGGAAAAAAAGATATGTAGGTGGAAGAGAAGGATAATGCGGTAAGAAGGTAGAAGAGAGGAGAGAAGAGAAAAGACGCGAGTGCAGCAACAGCGTAGGACTTGCAAAGGTGAGAGAGCGAGAATGTAAGGCGTGCTGTCCGACAAGGTAAAGAGAGGCAAAGATCAAGCTGCGCGGCCTGCTTTCTAGAAGAGAGCCAGCAGCACGCAGATACCTAGGTAGGTGATGGGGATGGGCAGGGATGGGGGAATGCGAGTGTGAGTGGGTATCTCGGGAGGGTGACATGGGCCCACAGGTATCTTTAGGCAGCGAATGCCGTGGAATCGGTACTTGAGGACCAGGTCAGACAAGGTACCTTGGGGGATATCCACCCTGAGTGAGCACCTTGGGAGGGACCCTTGCTCAAAGGGAGCTAAGCTACCTTATTAGTCTACCAACTACCGCAATTGCTGCTGTCTTGGGGCTGTGAGAATGACTGGTGGCCAGCAGACAGGGAGCATGGGGCCCGGCGTTAGAGAGGTACCTGTCTAGTGTGGCAATCTCGCTCACCCGCCAGGTACTGCTTGGACAGGCCGCAGACCACTCGCAACCACCTGACGCACTGACGCAGGGGATCTCACGTCTAGGCCAAGCCATGCCATGCCTCTTCTCCCCCCACGAAGGCATGGGCACTGATCACTGACTGGGTGAGGAACGTTTGATGTGAACTTGTGATCGCCCTCGCACAAGGGAGGATTTCAACATCCAGAACAGAACACTAGCAATCGTGTCCCCAACAAAAGTCAGTTCACTTGGGTTTGTTGCTCTGTACCAAACGGCTCGGACGCGCCGGTCAACCGAGGGTCGTCGGCAGTCGGCCACAGTTCATCCATGGTACATGGTATACACGGTGCATTGCCTATCTGAGATGCCTCCAGACAGCCGCTGCCCTTCTGCCTGTTCTGCTATTCACCACCAGCTGTCTATCTAGCCGCCGGCCGTGCCTCATTAGCCGACACAGCTTGCCAGCCTCGCGATATGCAGGACTTGACCAATCAGTCACATCTGGAGAAGGGGAAGATAAAAAGATACCTCACCACAACAGTCATACCCATATACCATCACCGAGTGTCACTGTCACCCCCCCCCCCCGACTCAATACTCCCACCCATCAGACTAAGAATCCCATCCTAACAACGCCCAGCGACACCCAGCGACACCCAGAGCCGCCCCACCACACCTCCTTCACCCTTTGACCTGGATGGACGATGAGACCACACAGGACCTAATAAGTTACGTAGTGGTAGAGTCCTACGGCGGCCCAGCACGGCGCTGTGTTGCAGCTTGGGTGACTACAAGACCCATTCCCCCCACCGCTCAAACGTGCTCGCCTCAGGCACGCAAGGCAAAATAGTGTGTTTCTAGCATAGCCAAAGTAGCTGGCTTTATGGCTTGATTCCGCGCCCCCTCTCGACTTGCATGACATGGCATGCACAGTACGTACACTTTGGTTTCGGGGGCAGACTACCCAGGTAGGTACCTATGCCAGAGCCGTCGCTCCCTCTCTCATCAGGGTTCTGGGTGCGTGTTTCGTTTCATGCTTGAGCCTACCTACCTTGCCGTCTGCCACAGGCCAAACCGAACTGGAAATTTGACGTCCTTCCCAATAAGACAATTACACCCGAAACCCACCAGACCAAGCCGGCCCGGCCAGGCCATGATAATCATGGGGTACAGGTGGTTCGTTGTGACAGAGGCCCAGCCCAGCGCTTATCGTTGGCCGCGTGGGTGTGGTTGACTTACATAGTATAGTTGGGTTTCCACAATTCCCCTCTTGGCTCAATTTCTATTCTTGCGGCGGCTGCCGACAAAATAGACTGAGCAATCCAGCGGATAGGACGCTGTCCGAGCGACATGTTGTTGCCCCCCCCCCTGGGGTCTGCATGAACGGTGTATTGTGAACTTCCCGATGGCGAAATCTCGGGTCCTCCTGAGGTCAAGGCTCTGGCAGTCACGGGGACGTGGCCAAGACGTGACCAACAAGTCGGTATCGATGGCGTCAGCTGACACGAGCTCGCTCGCGGTGAAGCACGCCGGAGGACAGGACATTGAGCAGAAGGGGCTGGCTGGCTTGCTGGCTGGCAGCTTTCTTCCCTTTTGGCTTTAGACTTTCTGGCTGGCAAGGCACGGTGAGACTTGGGATCTCGCAGCCACGGGTGACACATTGATCTACAGCATTATGGTCCAACGAGCGAGGGAGCAGGACAAGAGCACAGCTGAGCGAACGCCACCGTCGCAAAAGGCTACAGACACAGACGCACAACCAAGTGCCCAGCGTCATCGCCTTGTCGTGCCCGCCCATCCAGATGTACCATGCATCATGGCGTCCCCATGGTCCACCTACGCTCCTCGGCAAGCGGCCGGCCCACTCACCTCCCGATCGCCGCAACAAGCCCCCATCAGCCCAGACTGGGGGGAGCACTAACAGGCCCAGCGGGATCCCTAAAATGGTGACGGCAGATGCAGCAGGGCAGGGGACTGTTTGGGTGTACATGCACAGCCGTACATACGTGAAAGCATACCGAGAGTAGCCATGTGTGCGTGTGTACGTGAACAGGATGTGAGCGCGCAGATAGAAAACCAAACATGAATGGCGGGCGGTGGCCCCAGACCCAGGGCAGCCATCGGGATAAGCTGAGACGATGCGAGACAGGGGGACAATGCAAGGACATGACTTGGCAATTGGAACCTTGAGGAGTGAACTATGAGTAAACCACGAACCCTATGCTGAGGAAAAATGGATAAAATGGAGAGAAAGGGAGAATAAGAGTTGGAACCCGCAGACAACCCCGGTCGCACCAATCAGGCAGATGGCCTCTGGACCTCGTCCTCTTAACGTCATAGTCATGGCATGGCTGTTGCTGTCCCATCAAGGCTACAGCCAACCTCCCCGCAAAGAGAGGAGAGGAATGTTGGCGCCATGATGGTTGTGTAAATCTGAGGTAGGAAGCGGTTTACGCTCGACTTTACTACAACTCTGCTGCCTTGCATGTCGCTCAGACTCATTGCCGCTTGCAGTCTTAAACGACGCTCGATGACAGGTGCCAAACCAACAAGGGCCTGTCATTGAGGGTCACAATTGTCGTCATGACCATCATCTCATCTCGTCTAGCACTCCACAATGCGACACCAACATGTCAACGACTAGCCTCCTTTCCGAGCTACATTTTTCTTCTACAGGTGCGCGACCGGTAGCAAATACGTGGATTGGCATGATTTGATCGAGCCTTCTCCCATTACCACCCTGTGCCAGCAGCACCTTAGATCGATGCAACCCGCCTAGTCCATCACCCTTCTTCTTCCCCATTTGAGCCTAAGTCGGCATCAAGACGTGGTTTCACAAAGGGTTGAGAGGGGGGGGGGGGGAAGCAAGGCCATACCAGGCCCAGACTGATGTCGTCGTGCCGCCTCCCCCTTCCGCATGTGTGTGCCGCGCCGTATACTAACTTGTGATACCACAGGCTGGGCGAGATAAGAGCTCAGGCGTGGTAGCGGCGGTTCTCGGAACGTCTTGTCTAGTTCTGGACATTTGCGACCTTCCGCATGCCCGTTTGTTTCTAATGTCTCGAGCAACAGCCACGGCTCGTTCGCGTATCAAGCGAACAAAAAGACCAACCGTCCCGGGACTTGACGAGCAGTCTCGCCCTGTCATGGTATCCCTGGGTAAACCCCAGAGCAGAGAGGACTTATCTAGGCTCCGTGTCTCACCCATCCAACCACCATGGCGCAACACCAACCCCACAATGTCTTAGTCGTGTGCCTCCCCATCATCCATCCTTTTGCCCATCTTTTCCCCAGTACAACTACCATGCCTGGAAACCTCCGGATTACGCGAGGAGCAAGGAGGTCGGCGCTGATAAGCATCGTTGCCCCTCTTCTGGCAATCCGGTATCTATTTTATTTTTGGTTTGGGAATTTTACGATACGATGCTCTCTTGTCAATCACCCGAGACCGCTCCCACTCGTCAATGACCACCCAGATTCTAAAAGCCCACATTCATTGGTCGTGATAGCTATCAGGTGATGGTCCCAATTGGTTTCGACCACGTGTGCTACGGTTTTTATTTTATTTTATTAATTCCCTCTGCTCTTTGATGTGTATAATAATGAGGGGGAAACAAGAGCTGCAGGTTCGATGAGAGAATATTTATGGCAAAAAGGATCTGACACTGAATCCGCCCAAAACAAGAAAGGTGCGTGGTGAGGAATCCATCAAACTATGACAAACCACATATTTGCTTAAAGTTTTTTATGAGACATGTGTATTCTTGTCTGGTCCCCATACGCTAGGACATCTTAGTTACTTTCTTTTTTCTTTCTCGGCCTAGCCCAGCTCTCTCACTCGTTCACTCATATCATTTCCCCCACACAAACACCGCCCACGATATGCATGTTTCGCTTTGACTCATTGGGGCCATGCACACACCCATCTCTCGTCGAATCTTCTCATCTCATCGGGGCATGGAGCCGTGGCGCGTACCCGCACAGGGATGGCGTCACCGTGCTCCAAAAAAGAAAAAAAGAGAGAAAAAAGAAGAAAAATAAAAAGAAAAATAATTTGCAAGTACATACAGTGATGTGCAGGACTACCGGTATTGTTGTTTTGTCTTGATAGGGACAACCCAAGTAATCGAGAGAGCAAAGAGAAGAAAATAAGCCCCGATCGTAGTAACGCATGCAACCGCGCGTGTCCAGGAGCAGGCATCCTTTCCAATTCCGGCGACCCAAATTTTTTTTTACATGTCTCTGAAGGTAACGTACGATTCTTCCTTCGACTGTTGATTCGTTCGTTACTCCTTTACTTCTGGGCGCGCCCATCCCAATCCTTATCTGTTATCTGATGCTCGTGCCCGGAGATGCTCATATTTGGGTGTCCCCGCCTCTCCCGCCCTACCAGAAAGAAAGACTGAACAAAAAGAAAAATATAACCACAATCAGTCAGTCAATTGATCAAGCACTCACCACCCGCTGCCCATGTATATACATCCATGTACATCCATGCTGCTACACATCCATGCCTCACCACGGCAACAAATAGCAACAACTACAGCCTGCTGCAGCAGCAGCCTGCAACCCGGATCGCTTGCCGTCCGCCCACCGCACCCCATCATTTTCATCATGTCCACACGGGAATAGACCCCGAAATCCACTTCGGTTCCCGTCGCCTGCCGGCCTGCCGCGCACTAAGACCGCCCATGCATACCTGTGCCCGCCCAACCAATCACTCCACGCCTCTCTCTCTTCCTCTTTCTAGGGCTCATCTTCCGCTCGCGGCCACTTGGACCTTCTCTCTCGACCACGCAGTTTTACAAATGCAACGCGCGTGAGTGCATGCTCAAAGATCCCTGGAGGCCACCCTGGATCCTTGCCCTGGTTGGCAGCCGACGTCAGGTTGGACAACTCATCCAGCCACAGAACCGATCCCATCCAATTCTTTAGCTTGATAATACCCGACCTTTTATATTTATATATATATATATAAATTTTTTTTTTTACATTTTTGTTAATCATTTAATTTAATAAAAAATCCAGCTCCTCCTATGTAGCCATTTGAGCTCATTACGGTTAAACCTCCTCTCTGCACGCACATACAACTGACACCCCATGTGAGGAGAAATGCACAACTGATATATGCAGTTCCAATCACAATCCTTGCAACGCCCTCATCGCAAACGAGGCTCACCAACTAATTCCTCGTCGTGAAGACCGTCACTCTCACGTCACGCTGCCAAGGCGCCGTGCTCGAACTCTCTGCCATTTTGTATCCCTCCGGTGTTGTCCCTCTGCATCTAGCATATGCAATTTGTGGCTGTCCCATATGTTGTCCACTCCGCCGTAGGACCGAACTAGAACGCCTTGTTTCCAAAGGTTATATCTCGTCCCCTCATCACATGTGTCTCGGCTAAAGCGAGTTACATTTACATGTCCATGATAGAACAGAGGTCATCGGTATCTCGGTAATGGACAACGCCCAACACCAGGCCCAGTGTCTCCACCCATCCTTCTGCTTACTCTGCTACCATCACTATCGTGCCCGCCACTACTGTTTGTTATCGTGAATGCCAGATCTTTCTGAAGTGTTTCAAAACTCGCCATTCATCAAGAGTCAGATGCTGGGGGGAATATCTCTTTATTTCTTTTGCATGCTATCTCCTTCACTATCAGCAAGGTATCCAAGTTGCATGACTAACAGTCATTGACCCCCTGCCCCAAAAGAAAAACGCCTTTTGCAGAGCTTTGCTGTTGGTATCTCATGTCTCATTCTCATTTATTGGTCCCATCCTTTGGGTGTCATTCTTAAAGTTTTGTTGATTAACGAAAACGCCAAGTTATACCAAGTGTCACCGGAGCTCGCGCTCAGATTCATCTTGCTCTGGTCGTACATATGAAAGAACCCCCTTCTTAGTGGCCTTCGGCCTTCTTCACGGTGGGAAGTTCATTGATTGCTTCGGTGATGGTCATGATACCCTTTCGAAGCTCGTCCTCGGTAATCACCAGAGGCGGTGCGAATCGAATAATGTCGCCGTGAGTGGGCTTGGCCTATGAACACGAACTGTATTAGTATACTTCGGACATGCGCAAGTCTTCTCCATCCCTAGTACTTACCAAGAGACCCTTGCTCTTGAGTAGCAAACAGAGATCCCAAGCAGTTCGACCGTTGGCAGCCGACTCATCGATCACGACGGCGTTGAGCAGACCCTTTCCTCGGATGACTTTAAGGATGGGTGAGTTGAGAGCGGCAAGGCTGTCACGGAAGATTTGACCCAGGCTGTCAGCCTTGGCAGTCAAATCTTCCTCCTCCATAATCTCGAGGGCACGGATGGAGACAGCGCAGCCCAAGGGGTTGCCACCATAGGTGGAGCCGTGAGTGCCGGGCTCGACGACCAACATAACCTCCTTGCTGCTAAGAATACAGCTTACGGGGTACATACCACCAGAGATGGCCTTGCCTAGGGTGACGATGTCGGGTTTGATCTCGGCCCACTGGGAGCAGAGCATGCGGCCTGTTCGACCGATACCGGTCTGAATCTCGTCACAGATAAAGAGGACATTGTGCTTCTTGCAAAGGGCCTGGACCTGAGCGAGATAACCCTCATCAGGGACAACAACACCAGCTTCACCCTGGATAGGCTCGCAGATGAAAGCAGCCGTCTCCTTACCGTAGGCCTCGAGAATCTCTTCTAGGTCGGCAATGTTGTTGTAGCGAATAGGCTTGCCTGTAGCAGGGTTGTGAGCGCCAATGTTGGGAACATAGGGACCATAGTTGGCCCTCGATTCGGGATCGACCGAGAGTGTGATGGCGGCCATCTGTGAGTGATGTTTGTTAGCATTGCATTCTCTTAGTCTATCATTGCTGGATCAATCGAGAGAAATAGACGACTCACTGTTCGACCATGGAAGTTGTTTTCAACACCAAAAACCCACGCCTTGTCTTGGGGAATGCCCTTTGTTTTATATGCCCACTTGCGAGCAACCTTGATGGCAGTCTCAACAGCCTCAGCACCAGTGCACATAGGCAGGACCATGTCGTAGCCAAAAACGCTGCGGACCTTCTCAGCCCATTTGGGGAAGACATCGTTATAGAAGGCTCGAGAGCTCAGAGTTAGTCGGCTAGCTTGCTCAGCCAGAGCCTTAACAAGCTCAGGGTGACAGTGGCCTTGGTTAACAGCACTATAGGCAGAGAGAAAATCAATGTACTGGCGACCCTCGGGGTCCCAAACATTAACGCCTTGGGCACGGGCAAAGACCACGGGAAGAGGGTGGTAGTTGTGGGCGGCATATTCGTTCTCAGAGGCTATGGCATTGTCGGTAGAGGAAGCATGGAATCGCGACTGGGCGCCGTTGGCGGACGCCTGGACATCGGCGTGGGGAGCCATTGTAAGATTCGTGATGCTGGTGGTTGCTTGTGGTAGCGGGGTTGGAGGGGCACAGACGTGAAGCAAAGAGGGGAGTCTGATCCGCAGTCAGTCAAACGTTCAGAGACTTTGAGGCCATGAGTGCTAACAAGGACTCGATAAATGAGGCAAGGGGTTGAGGGGACAGGCGGTCGGGGAAGGGGGAGGAAGAGGAGGATGTACCGATGGTAGTATGCAGGAGATGCAGGGCCGATGAAAAGATAAGACCCGGGACTTGTCAAGATAGGCGTTTCTAGTCTTGCTGTGATTGAATGGAGAGAAAAGGAGAGAGATTGAGAACAAGAGGCATGGGAAATCTGGACGTTTATAAGGACGAGTCAAGCAGGGCCGAGACCAAGCGGAAAACAGGAATCACGGATGTGTCGATCGGGGGCCATCGAGGCGGACGGGGAGGCGTGAGGGCGGCGGCGGCGGCGGAAAGACTGGGCCATGGATTCACCAACAAGAACTATCATGCGACTTTGGCGGCAGCCTGGCGGAGAGTTTTAGGTAATTATTATTGCAAAGCCAGTGCTGGCAATTGAGTCGTTTTAGATGCACTCAGACAAGCTAAACCCCTAAGTGCAAGTGCTCCCTTCCCGCCTTCCATGTCTTTCCCCTAAGTGCAGGTCGGAGCGAGGGCGTGGGAACAAGAACTCAATGATCCATAGATAAAGGCCACCTGAGCACGCGCGGGACGCACACACCCCTACGACGCAAAAAAAGCGCCAGAAAAAAAAAGTACTACCGAGTCCAGCCGTGTGTGGTAGAGGCATCGTATGCGCCGTCGGTTTGGGACATTGAGGCCCTTTAATGATATATATTTTTTGTCCCATTTCCGGGGTCGGCCAGGCCCTTTGCGTCATTATACCTGGCCCAGAGAGCCTCAAACCTGTCTCACATGTGGACTTGCCAGCACGACTGCCATATTCGGTTTACGGCCTAGATTTGGGGTTACTGCCAACTCGTCGACAGCACGATCTGGGGTTGAAGAGAGGGGCCAAGTGGTCCAGGAGGGGGGTTCGGGGCTACCAACGTGAAGGGAGAGAGTTTAAGGGCGGAACCAATGATGAGCCATTCATTACAGACACCCACTTCAGGCACATCCAAGAGACATGTTCATGTCCGAGAAACGGGGAAAATATGCCAATTGCGTGAATTAGAACCAACCCCACGGCTCATCCTGTCCAGGTTTCTTCTTACCATTCTGCTGGCTGCTATGAGAATGGCTGCCAAAGCCGAGCCTAGATTCAAGATGTGATCTAACAGTTGAGACTAGCACGCACTAAATTTTGGATTCTGGGGAAAAAGAGAAAGAAGATATAAAACTTGAATAAATAAGTATTTGTTATAAATAGGTACTTATCTAAAAGATAATTAATTATAAAAAACACTCTCTAGATTTATTATTAAATCTTTTATATTAAATATTAATAGCTTAACTCTCTTAATATATATATTTATATATAAAATTAAAATTAAAAAAAAGCAATACCTTTATAATTAAAATAGTATTTAGATAATATTATTTATAAGTATATTAAAATATACTAATTCTAATTATTAGTTAACTTTTTATTATATTATATTTTTATTAAAAAAAGCTTTATAGTTTTTATTTTATATTACCTTTAAGCTTTTAAGGTAATTATAATAATAAAATTAATTATATTATAGGATTTAAAAGTCTAAAGATTTAATATACTCCTTAGTATTATTATTTTATTAAGCTATTTCTCTCCTTAAAAAACACAAATTACTTTTATACCTTAATATGGGTAAGTCCGGGGGTTCGTGATATAAACCAGCTAAGGTTATAACAAGGGTCTTTAGCAGCTGCTAGGGGGTTCTTTGGTGATAGTTTCATTGATGTCTAATCTTCTCTTCTAACCCCGCTTAGGCGGGGTTATGGTGTATCTACTTTGGCTAGGGGTCATGTGGAGAGCCACGTGACCGCCTTGTAGGGCGTTATTCCTTCAACTGTGCCAATGAACCAACACTTAATACTATACTATAAAACTATCATAGTTATATATAAAGAAAAAAACGTATATAGCATCTTATATTTAATAATTTTAGATAATATAAGACTAATATAGGTGTAGTAGTTAGCTGATATCCTTTATACACAGATGTCTCGCCATGGATTGGCCGCGGCTTGAGTCGGTCAGCAGATCGGTCAGCAGCCAATCATGCCAATACTCTCTCCCCACATAGCCACACCTTGGCAATCCTTAGACGCAAAGGGGAAAGAGACCATCTGGCTGCAGCTATCAACAGCAAGCTTCAGCATTCACAAGCTGAGCAGAGAAAACAGGCTCAATATGGCACCAACACCGAAACACACACCGCCGGTATCGAAGCCATCTCAAATGGGTCCTTCTCAGTCTTCTTCTTCTTCTTCTTCTCTCGATACAGTCATTGACGACGCACGTAACCGCATCAACCGCCCCATCTTCTTGCGCAACATCCTCGTTATCCGTCTCATCAATGCTTGGTGGATCGCCACTTTTTTTCAACCCGATGAGTACTTTCAGGCCTTGGAACCTGCCTGGGACCTGGCATTTGGGTCTCACAGCGGCGCGTGGTTGACTTGGGTATGTCCCCATTTTCCCCCTATTTTTTTTTTGGGTTTCACAGTTGGTGTTGTCTTGGAGAATTGTATGGTGTATATTCATTCAGTTGTGCAGCCCCCAATTGCAAGGTGCTTTATAAAATATAAACGTGAAAAAAAAATTACATCATATTCATATCTTCAACACACATGTTAATGTTGCCAACCCACGCAATTAGGAATGGAAATACCAGCTTAGGTCCTCGCTTCACCCCGCTCTTTTTTCCGGCGCATACCTTGCCGCCGACTTCCTGTCTTCTCTTCTACCCATTGGCAATGTCTTCCGCGCGTCCATCCTCCTCGCCGCTCCACGTGTCTTACAGGCAATCATTGCTGCCTTTGGGGACTGGTTCACCTGGCAGCTTTCTGTCGCCATTTTCGGGCCTAACAGCAATGCCTCCTTATTCACAGTGAGTGGCTCCGTTATATCATTTACTAAACTATATTTGCGATCTATACCCGACTCCAAGGCTACCATACCATAATAACAATGCTTCAATAGCTGTTTCTTCAACTGTTCAACCCATGGCAGTGGTATTGTTCCACTCGCACCTTTTCCAACTCACTCGAGATGACGCTCACTGTAATGGCTCTCTACTTCTGGCCGTGGGAACTCGTCGGCACTGCCAAAACTACAAAGGAAAACCCCAAACCGGCTCCCGTTCTTCGTGAGTTCTGGTCTCTTCGGGCATCCCTATGCCTCGCTGCCATTGCAGTTGTCCTCCGCCCTACCAACATTCTGATCTGGGTCACAATTGCTGGTATTACTCTTACCCGTGTCACTCTCCAGGGTCCATCTCCCCTGACATACATGACCATACTTATACTCTTTCGCGAGACCATCCTCTGCGGATCTCTGGTCCTCTGCCTTTCAATGGCATCGGATCGTATGTATTTTGGCTTCTGGACGTTTCCTCCATATAACTGGCTCTACTTCAACATTTCAAAGTCACTCGCCGTCTTTTATGGACGCAACCCTTGGCATTATTACATTCTCCAGGGCTTGCCGCTTCTCTGCACTACCAGCGTGCCTTTTGTCCTTCGGGCTCTCTACACATCTTCCGGCATGGAGCCCTCCCAGACCAACGCCCTCAAAATTCTTTCCTACACCGTCCTCGTCACCATCACCATCCTCTCACTCATCTCCCACAAAGAAGTCCGCTTCATCTATCCACTCCTCCCAGCTATGAACGTCCTCGCTGCGCCTTATGTCGCTTCCTTCTTTACCTCCCAGCCTGCTCCCACCACTAAAAATCACCGCCGCCGCCCCATTCTCTGCAAAACATCATATCTCATTGCCGCTCTTGGAGTGAACTTATTCCTCGCCGGCTACCTGACCTTCCTCCACCAGCCCGCTCCCCTTTCCGTCCTTACGTACCTCCGCCACCAATACGAGCGTATTCATCCGTCGTCCGTCGCCCTCGCTCACAGCTCCCACTTCTCTGCCGTGACCAACGACGAGGACGATGTTTTTGCCCTCTTCCTCATGCCATGCCACACAACACCATGGCGTTCCCACCTTGTTTATCCTGGCCTCCGTGCCCGTGCCCTCACCTGCGAACCACCGTTACACACCCAACCCAACACGCCAGAGCGTGACAACTACCGTGATGAAGCCGACCGCTTCTACGACGACCCGGTCGGCTTTTTAGGTAAGGAACTCTTCGCGCCAGGCCATAGTCTGCCAGTGCCCAGATATATTGTGGGCTTTGAAGGCATTGAGCCGTGGCTGAAGGACTTTCTCGACACCCCGGAAGCCAAGGTGCTCGGTATTACGGGCCTGCGCCGTGTGTGGGGCGGGTTCAATGGATTCTTCAACGAAGATTGGCGACGTTCAGGAAGGATGCTGGTCTGGGACACGGGTGCTTATAACTCCAAGATATAATAAAAACAGGCAATCGGGTCGAGTCGGGGGGTCTGGAACATGCAGCAAATATTTCGTAATACTACCCATAATTTTTTTTTTATCAAGCCATGTCGCGGAACCAAGATCAACTCGCTGGCCATGCATGGTTGACGCAAACAATTCATCATTGAATGCCCACGTCCGTCTCTTCATAACCCATACTCCCTAAATTTGACACACCCCCACCTGCCCAAAGTGAATATGAAACAATAGGGCTCCCTGCTAGCTACATTACATAGGTAGATGTAATCGAATACAAAGGCGGGGGTGGGGGCTTTGGTCACAGATGATGCCCATTTTCAGACGTAAAATCACTCCATGATTGCTCCTTCCGAACTCAACCTTCGCCGCTTAATGCCATGTACTCGCTACCGTGATCTCATTCCGCCTTGTTCTCTTACGCTAAAACGATGTCCTGGAAATAATGACCGATTTATTGACCCTGATTGGCGGGTTCTGGTTGTGTCTGTTTTTGAGGAGGCGCTTGTGGGGGCTGCTCAGTTTGGACAGACTGCTCCGGCACTGGTGCGGGAATAGGTGAGGAAGACTCGCTCTTCTTTTGCTCTTGGTTAGCATGTTGTTCAGATGCTTGAATCACCTCTTCCGGTTCAGCTTTATCATGTTCAACCTTCTGCTCTTGGCCGGCCTTTGTATCTTGGTGCGGCTGGTCTCGCTGAGTCGGGGGGGATATGGGAGCTGATACGGGGGTCGTTGTTGCTGGGGGTGGTGTCACAAGTGGAGGTGGCGGGTGCGGTTGTTGCGACGGCTGTGGGTGCTGAGGAGGAGGGGATTGAGCGTGAGCGTGAGTGTGGAGAAGAGAATGCTGAGAATTCTGATGGATCTGGTTCGCAGCCGGGACCGGAGTGGGTTGATGGATTGGGACTACATGGCCTGGGGCCTGCGGTGGAGGAGACGTCCCCTTCTCTGGCTCCTTTGCTGTTTCTCGTTTGAGATCGAGACTCTTCCCGCGGGGAAAGCTTGCGGTCATGCTCGAACGATCCGCTGGCGGTGATTTGTTTCTCCTCTGCTCCGCGGTTTCCTTCGCTTCTCGGTACTTGTTTTTGATCCAGCCGATTGGACCTTTGGGTTCATCTCTCTCTCTTGCTGAATCATAAATGGCATGCGCATCAAACCCAAGCATATGCCGCTCTGAGCTCTCACTCTTGCGTGGCCGATGGCTGGTACTGGAAATTGAGAGGCTACTGACATCGGCGTTGTCGTTCAGTCCAATGGCCAAGCGAGGCGAAGTTAGACCAGAGCCAACAGAGCCACCATTGTCAGTGAGCTTACTTCTCGACAATCGCCATCGTTTCTTTTTATCCTTCTCTAGCTGTTCCAGTGTTGCTGGAGGCTGTTCTTCAATAACTTGGTCAATATCTGAACCCTCGTTAAACGAGGAATGCAGTGAGGTAGGAGGGGACTTTTTAGTCTTGAGAGTATTTTCAGGATGAAGGCTCGGGGTTGAGGACGTCTGAGATACTCGAGGGGTCTGCTCTGAGGAAGCGTCGTTCTTGTGTTGGACCAAGAAAGCTGGTGGTATATAATCCTCCTGGAGTTGTTCCTGCTGTCTTTCCTCCTTAATTGGTGGGGGTACTGGCGAGTGAGGTAGATTATGGGGCTCAGGCTCCCTTTGGTGTGCGTGTTCAAGCGGATTTTGTATCTCAAGGGCAGGTGACGTCGTGTTAGGTTGAGAATGTTGAAGCGAAGCAACTGAGCTCTGCGCACTAGGATTCAAACTTCCTGGTATCTTCTTCTTCCTCAACTTGTTTGGTGCCCGCTTCTCACCGGTCTCTGTGGGTGATCGCTGGAAAATACTGGGCAGGTTCGAAGTTTTGGAAGGAGTTGCGGGATCCTGGGGAATGTCAAGAAGCTTCTCCTGGCTCCTGGCTGGGGGTGGGATCCTTGTTGGTGTTAAATGTGTACCTGAACCCACTGGCGAGTGACCTGCCTGTGGGTATTCCGCAGCCTCACCCGAGTTGAGCTGTGACAATGGTTCAAGGTGCGCAGGCGAATGAGGCCTGGAGCCATCATTTCTCTGGAAACGTCCACCAACTAGTGCCGGCGATCTTTTGGACGGGACTGTATTGCTCCTTCCTAGCGCTCCTGTAGGCGTAGCGGTCAAAGCAGGGCTGTTTGGAGTCGAAGCACCATCACCTCTTGAGTTTCTTGATGATACAGACCGGTTCCTTCGAAGGGTTCCATCCTTTCGCACGCTATTCGCACCGGCACTACCATTCGATGCAGAGCGACGAAGACTGGTCTTTCGATTCGGGGTCGGTGTGACGGGGTTGGCTACGGTTGGTGTAGGTCCGGATTCCACCAAACTTTTTGTCTTTTCATCGGCCGCAGTTCCTTGCATTCCTATAAGGAAATGGTCCTGGTTCTCAATCAAGAAAATGATGACGCATTGGTTAAGTCGGTATTCTTCAGGGGCCATGGCGTGGGTGGGATGAGACAACATTCCGGGCTGGAAAATGGCGGCAAGGTTTTGTGAATTCATCCTGTTCTCATCCGCTTTGGCTGCAAAAACCGCGAGGAGATCGAGAATGTAGAGCAGCAATTGCCTGTTGAGCGGGGGAAGCTCTGTGATGAGCCTCTGATATTGATCAATGGCAATCGACTCGTTAAAATGCTCGACAAACTGAGGGCCTTCAGCATCACCCACAGCTTGTTTGGTGGCCCCGCGCAAGGGATCTCGAAACTTTTCATAGAGGTCTAAAGGAACGACAGGTTCTGGGAGATCGTTCAGGTATCGACGCAATACGTTGGCAGCATCGTGGACGGTGTAGCCATCCCATACAAGGCCTTTGCCGTACCTATCAGGTGAGTCGAAAATGGTTTTGAGTTCTTTTATTCTCTTTTCCGAACCACTTAGACGGAAAATTCCTTCAATACCAGTAGCTAGAAAGAGTTAGTGGTGGTGACACGCCCAGGCGCGATCAACATACCTTTCTCTTTGAGAAAGACGCCACATTTCGCGACCACTATGGGAACATAACCATAGATATAACTTTGCCCCCTCTCATCGATAAGCGAAATGGCCACATTCGCGTATGTTATACTTTGCCTTAGTGGCACGCCAAAGATGCCTTGAGGTCGGGTTTCTAGCAAATTCAAGTTAGAGGTCTGATTAACTAGTAAAACATGCTGATTGAGCGAGCTCCCCGACCGGAGAAGGTAGCCCACTATGTTGCTCAGTACGGGTGAGATACCGTGCAACGGCCAGTGTATCAACAATTCAATTCACCCCCCAAAGTGACACCAGAGCAGACGTGGCCGGCTCGAGTTCCAAGTGGCCGGGCTAGGGTACGAAGATGTCGCACAGAGGGTTTGAAAGCAAGGGAAGAGACATACCGTGGGTCTCCTGGTGCTTGGAAGGTATTTTGAACCCCTTCCACCACGACTTGAGATCGCGTTTGCTCGGGGGCGACATGGGATTGCTGATCTGCACAGCAGGTGGGTTGGAATTTGGAGCGGCGGACGTCATGGCGGGCGACGTCGCGTCCAAGTTCGGAACGTAGTCGGGGACGTCAGGGAATTGATACTATATCGGTGGCGACGCGACGGCTGGGCCGGCCCTGGTATTGGGCTCACGACGGCTCGACTCGGTCGCTGCGTTGAAGAAATGTCGGCGATGGCAGCAGGCAGTAGGCAGTCAAAGTCGGGGACGTCGGCGGGAAGAGGTCGAGGTCAGGGTGGATAAAATGAATGATCGAAGCGCGGTCGGAGTTGAAGTCTGCAGAATGGACGTAATGCGGTCGGTCAGGCTGCGCGCCTTTGCAACGCAACGAGTTGTTGATTGATAGCGTCAAAGATGTCAAGGCGTCGTTCTATTTGCTAGATGGAGTCGGACTGGCGAGGGTCAAGGGTCGGGGAACCAAGCTTAAACGGGACTGCTCGGGGAGGGAAATCGAGTCGATCGCACTCTATGGGCCGAATCGAGAGTGTGGGAAAGACAATGAAGAGGAAGCGCACGGCATGGGGAGATAGTGTCGGAGAGTGCGGGAGACGAGATGAGCGATGGAGGGACGGGGGCGAGAGAGCTGTGCAGCGCCTGTCCGGGGCTTGGTTGTGGGAGTACGTATTCGCAAGGTAACCGGCGGTAGTGTCGCGCGATGTCAGGCGAGGGGCCGGGCTTTGGGGGATGGCGTTGGCGTTGGGTTGGGCTGGGCTCAGTATAGAGGCTGTATGAGTAGGCAAACAGGAGGTGCACGGAGCCTTTGAAGGCGAGAGGAGCGCGCTGTAAGCGTCTTGTGAGCGGGTTGGGGCGAAAAAGAAAAGAAGAAGAAGAAGAAGAAGAAGAAGAAGAAAAAGAAGAAGCAGCAAAACGAAAGTGGAGGCAAAGCCGTGGAGAAGAATGCCTGCGTGGCTGCAAGTGTAGAGGAAGGGGAAGGGAGAGAGGTGTAGAATGTGCGGGCGACGAGGGAGAATTGAGCTGGTGTCGGGTGGTAGTCCAGTGGGTTTGGACAATGGGGAGCGGACGACACCACTAACGGTAGTGGGCGTGTGGCAGTGGGAGCTGTGCAGTATGGGCAACGAAGGGCGCATACAAAGGTATGATGCACCGCAGATAGCCCAGGCCAGGGAAGTGAGAAGCCGGCGATGTGCCTTAAATTAGCAGGGGTGTGTGCCTTGTAGGAGCCTGGGGCTGGGAGTGAGTGAGGGAGAGGCGTTTGAAACCCTGTGAAGAGGACGGGGCGGGTGGGCAGCAGTCAGCCTTTGTGAGGTATGGATGGATAATTGAAAGAGAGCACCAAAATAGGTAGGTAGACAGCTAGCTACCTGTGTCCAGTGCTTTGCGACAAGTGGTGGCTTGTTTGCTGATATTGACAGCGCGTGGCTGAGAGTGTTCCCGGGTTGAGCCCAGAGGGGTGAAGGGTTTAGGGAATTGGAGATGGAGCAGGAGGATGAGTACAGCAACGGGCATCACGTGGGGGTAAGCTGAGGCGAGAGGGGAGTGGAAAGGGTGAAGTAGGACCCTTCCATTGCTTGCCTACCTTGATTTGCAAGATGCTCCGCAGACATATGCAAATGAAGATATGAGAATACGCCTAGTCTGATGTGGGTTTGCGGAGAAGGATGCGCATGGTGACGAAGGATGAAGGGGGGCAAAGATGGTTACAAGAGATGGTTAAAAAAAAAATTCACAAAAAGGGTCAAGGGGAGGTGTGATGAGACGCTATGCCTTGCTTAAGCATGTGCAGAGTCAGAGTGCCCGAGCATACCATAATAAGGATGAACCACTCCATATTGCGAACTTCAAGTCGGACTTCAAAGAGACTGTCTTTCTTCTTCTTTTTTTTCATATATCCCGGCGACAAAAACGTCTAGTTAGATAGGCCACGCACAGCACACTAATCTCAGAGTATTGACCACGACAAGCAAAGGGAGGTTTGCCGCCGATGCCATCCCGCTAGCAATCTTCAATGATCCAAAGCTTGATGAATTCACATCACCAACCAACCACGGATCGAATTGTCGGTTTCATAGCTGGGCCATGCGGCCATGCGGGCGCCAGCATGCTCATAAGTGGGCACGATGAGGGACGGAGGCGACAACGACACCCCAGCGTAAGATCCTCCATGTCGGATCCGGTACTTTGACTTCCATTTACAGCACGGTCCCTTGCGCGTGTACCTTGCCTTACCCTTACTCTCCACCCACCATCGCCTTGTGGCTCTCGTACTCTGGACTTTTTAACTCTCAGTGGATCGGTGGAGGGACGCGGTCCCTTGTTCGAGCCGTGACTCAACTTCGGGAGTGGAGTGGGCGGTAGAGAGACGAGTTCTAGTGGGGATTGTCCTGGCGCCCAGCCCCCTCCCCAGGTAGCCCGCCTGGGAGGACTTGAAATGGGAAAAAATAGATCAACCCCAGCTACCTCGCTTCTTGACAGAAGTACCTGGACACAGCACCAGATAGACCTTTTTCCCTCCATCCCACCCCACCCCACCAACTACATTGCAAGATGCAGAGAGTGCTTGAAGAGTAAGAAGCGTATAAGCTCTAGAGCCATTACATTAGGCCTTTACGAGATTGTATATACTTAAATACGGATAAAGTCCCTACATATCAGTATACACATATCTACTAGTGATAGTATTCAGCCCTTCCGTCGTTTATGCATCACAACTGCGACACAATCAACACACTTTCCAGGGAACGAAAAGGGAATGAAAAAGAAGAAGAAGAATAGAGCGGGATGATACAGGCCCTTGCATAGAATACTTCACTTGCAAAATAGGTGCCTTCCTCGCCCGCCGTGTCTGGCCTGGCCCTAGGCCTTGGGTCCAAACAATAAATAACATGGCATGGCAAGCGCATGGAACAGGGGTATTGGTGGGGGGTGTAACGCTATGGGGTATACCCTTGGCCGTCCCCAGCTCTAGCAGCCGTGTTCCCGTACAACATGGCATATTTAATTTTATTTAATGGCGTCGTCGTCTACGAGGGCGTCATCTCATGTCTAATCGACTCGATTCGTCATCAAGGCAATCCCGGTCGTTGATCAGACAAGCCGGAGAAATTTCCAGGCTTTGATGGACGACATTTTTCCATTCAGGATGAAAATCCTGACCAGGACATGACTCCGCCCTAACCAGCTCTAGGATACGGGGCCGATCGGCCGATAGTCTTATTCACTTGTTGTTCCCAATATCCCTGCTCGGGGATCCCGCCCGCCCAAGTGATACGTAGCCGGTGATTTCCTGGCCCTTTTTGTGTTTTGCTGGTTGGCAACTGGGTCCCAAGGTCCCAAGCCAGAAAAAAAAAATTAACACCAATGCCGAAGCTTGAAATTCTACTCTTCAATTAACCTCAGCCGCATGAATCATCCCCTCATGCCCCTCCCTGTTTCCAAAATTGGAGCTTCATTCCTAGGACAGCCAGAGCCCAAAATAACTATCCGCCAATTATCTTGTTATCGTGCGGTACTAAACGACTACATTGCAAAACTGTAAATTGGATAATTGCAGCTGTTGTCCATAACAGACCATGGTCCGGCGGTCCACACCTCCACGCCTCCACGGTCTGTGCCGTTGTCAATCATTACAAGCCACCCACCACTAGCCAACAAGCTCTCGGCCAGTCCCAACCCAGAGCCGGGCGATCAGCAGACTACCCTGACCATCGTACATCCCTCCCCCTCATATTGACGTCTTCATTGTTTCTCGCCCTGCGTGCTGACGGCATCGCGCCGCCAGTACATACAGCCCAGCCACGCAGCTCCCTACTCGCAACTCAAGCCACATGCCACATAGGCTTGTGCGACCCATCTCCTCACGTGCTACCCATCCCCTCGTGTATGCAAACATGTGGTATAAGCATTCGATGCCGCATATTCTACCGTCATTCCTATATTCCCCGACCCCAAAAAAGCAAACTTCATGCAGGACAAGTCAATAGTGTTGGAGATGCAGATGAAATCGACTGATCACGATATTAGCTGACCTGCAAGGCATCGGCCGAGTTAAAGCAAAACTGAATTGAAGAGTTTTGCTTTAGGGACGAATGCTAAAATAAAACATTCTGCGTTATTGAGGAACAATTAGGTCATGGCCTCCAAATTTACAATGGTGAACCCGACAGAGTACTACTGGTGGGTCACTCGCATCACTGCAATTCCAGCCACAACTGCAGCTGACCCTACTCAATCGATTTTATGCCATAATGTGCCCTAAATGGATCTATTACAATTTGTTTATTTCTTCATCTTTCTTCTTCCTTTTTGGAACCTTTTTCTCAATTCAAAACACCGAGAGTCTGCAGAGTATCACGATGTCCGAGCATATACCCCGCATTAAATAACCTTCTTATCACAGACATTGCTTCAAGTGCAAGCGAAAAAGCTATTTTGAGAAAAATAGGCACTAGAGCCAGTGAATATATGCATATATATGCACATATATATTACGGGGGATTTAATAGTAAGTGATTTGAGAAATTCATCAGCCGCATGGCGCAGTTAGTTATACGACCTCCGAGGTTGTCACATCAATGGGACCAGTCACCAGGGCGGACTCTCAACTCCGGATAAGAAATATTCGACACACTTAACATTCCGGCACCTTTGAGCCTGATTACTAGTCAAAAATAAACACAATTCAGCTTACAAAGTGTTGGTTTATATCCATTGGTTTGCTGGGTTTTGTGGGGCTTAACCAGCCGGGCCATAGGGATTCTTGTACCTTCGAATCTGCTTACAGGGTTTGAAGACAACCATGATTGTTTTCGGGCTATCAAAATCTTTAGGGATTGGCTTGCAACCATGAACCGAAGTTGTAAGCAGAAAATAAGAAGCCCACTTGTCCAGAGTGCAATTTACACTTCGTAACCCATAAGTCTAGAATGGCCTAGGGGTATGTTGCTGAGCGATATTTTACTAATGTTCATCTGGCCGTTTGCCACTCATGTCGACCGGATATGGCGTCTGCGATTTGTTACTCGAATGTCTAGCTTCCCAAGGTAGCCTAGAACTCATTTTTGAAACAAGGAGGATTGCTGTTCTCTCGCTACTGTTCGTTCGTATTATCAGCAGCGTCAACGAATTATTTTCGCCCACGATCATGAAAGCAAGGAACTTGCACCCATATCCTGAACGTGAAACACATGATCATGGCGGGACAGCACGTCTGAATAGTAAGCTATCAGAGCGATAATGTCACTCAGATCCTGTGCAGACAGCCAAGCCCACCAGGTCCCAAGCAACGCACTAGGCCAAGGCTGGATTGCCTGGCCTACCACATAACTACGGTGCCCTCTTTAAAGTTACGGCTTACGAGGCGTTGCAAGGGTGTGGAAGGTGGGAGGCAAAATGAGGTCATCGCCGATTAGGGGCCTGTCCAAGAAAATGGAGTGTGCTTTAGTAGTAGCGGGAAGGATGTTCCTTGATATTTCATCATTGTATATTTTCCTCCTCAGCTTTACTCCTAAAAACTATCAATGCCATCCCAAATGGTCCCATACATATTATACATTGTGTCAAGGCTGTAATTCGTGTCTGGATCCCGTCCCCCCCGACCCTGCTGCAGTAGCATTCCGCAGAGGTTTTGCATGGGGATATCGTGTGGCACAGGGAGTGGTCATCAGACCAAGCCGTACTTTGCCGGGGTGGATGTATCGTTGTAGAAAACGAGCTTCGCTCAGCCACAAAAGGGAAATCTACAGCCGACGTACTCGTGGAAATTGGGTGATTCATGAGTTCTGTCTCTCTTTCTCGGTCAGTTATTCCAATACAAGGAGGTGGAAGTGGTGAATGCAGGCTTCTGCCAAGTTTTGGGTCTTGTCAAGCAGGGTACCACCTACAGTACTGATGGAGACAAGACTTGGTGGCCCGAGCGCGATTCGGCGCCTCAAGCCCACCAGTCACACAGCCCACGCTGCTGCTCCAGGAAGCCAATGGATAAATCGATAATGCGATTTCCGCCGATAAGCCGACTCACTCTCCATACCGCGGGCACCTTATCGAGCTGGTACCAAAAATTTCCAGCTACATCCGAAAAGCGTGCATTCCCTCTCAACGACCGCGAAACCTCATCCTCATCATAATCCACGTTTACCTCCCTAAACTCCCACAATGGATATGTTAGTTCCAATGGTTTACGATTGAACCCATAAAATGGTCGAATGCTGACTCTTTAACCCTAGGCTTACCGCCAACGAGCAGCGCATGCTGGAGCAGCGCATGCAGAAGCGCCAGGTCAAGGAATTCATGAACGTATGTCGCGCCCTTTCCCTAGCCGTGAAGATGCCGATATTCCATATCGCCTACTTCATATATGATGCATTGGTTCAGATCTAACATACACCCTTCTCCCGCTTTAGGCTTTTGGTGGTCTCGTTGAACATTGCTTCATGTCCTGCGTTGACGACTTCACCTCCAAAGCCATCTCCTCTCGTGAAGGCGGCTGCATCAACCGCTGCGTCCTCAAGTGGATGGCCACACAGCAGCGTGTCAGCGAGCGCTTCCAGGAGCACAACGCCCAGCTCACTGCTCAGATGCAGAACCAATAAACGCTGACGAGACCATGAATAAAAACCCCCCAAAAAATCCTCAGCACAATGCGTCACGATTGAAACCCATCCGGTCGACTCTTAAGACATGGGTGGTATGGGAACGGAATCATACCCCCATTGAAGCTCAATTCTCTCTACGTTCTTGGTGGCCTGGAGAGGCCGTTGTCGTATTGAAGCTATGTATGAATATACGGATAGGGAAAAAGGGCTAGCTAGGGCCACGGTGATATCTTGGGCAGCTAGGTATTGATGATAAGGAAACGACAAATAATGGTGGGCCAATGATAAGGCCTTGTAGCACCAGTCTGTACAATTACGATGGCAAATAGAAGGAGGCAGTCAGAATTGACACTACTCCTGAAACACAACCCTTCTCTCAAAGTTGATATTATGAATCTTTGGTCACGAGCCCAGACAAATACACCAGTTTCAGCATTTTGGCCATGCGCGAGCTTATCGAAAGCAATGTCGTAAAAGTTATCCTAATGATAATGAGACCTGCCGCTCTTTATATGCTTCTTTGCCCTTTTTCTTAGTTCACTTCCAAACAAACAGTTCTCTTCCAGCAATTCAACATCACGACCCGTTGTCCAACGCCTCTTGACCTATGGTACCAAGTTTAATTTACATCTCCGCCCATCGCTTCGAATCAGATCTACCTGCGTATCCAGGACTATTCCACCTAAACTTCTGAATCTTCGCCTAGCACATCACGAACTGCGTCCAACTGACACACCGCCTTCTCCTCTAACAGGTTATCACAGGCGGATGTGGAGGCCTTCATTCCACGCCAGTCCACCTCGCGCTGGCCGAGCGGCACCAGGCGCTCCTTTAGCAGCTTCTTGGTTGAAAGCCAAAAGTCGACATTCTCCAACAAGCCCGCGCCATCCCATTCTACAGCCGGGATATCTCTGTTGTTATTAACACGAAGCGCTTCGAGAACTCGCGTGAGGAGAGCCAGTGAGTGCACCTCTGAGATAGCCAGCAAAGTCAGATAATGAGGTGATGATCGTGATTGCGTGCGGCTAGCTCCTGGGGCTTCAAATCGATTCACACTGGCCTCGATCAGATGAGGGAATTGATTGAGCACATAAGCAA
Organism: Calonectria henricotiae; assembly: GCA_020623695.1. NCBI lineage: Eukaryota > Fungi > Ascomycota > Sordariomycetes > Hypocreales > Nectriaceae > Calonectria > Calonectria henricotiae. The sequence continues at coordinate 304,846 of JAHVYB010000030.1, read as the reverse complement.
TCTCGGGCGCAACGGTGGCACCTAAAGAGGTGAGCATGTTCAGCATGAGTGGCAGCAACCCCTTGGCCCAAATTCCGTAGCAGCGCTGTGCTACAGCGGAGTCAAAGAACGGTGAGATATTGGACTTGAGCATAAATTTCGTCAGGTTGGCCGACAGAATGCTACTCAAAATGCCGTCGCAAGCCATCTGCTCAGCAACCAGTGGAAGGGTGGAGAGCTCAAGCAGAAAGAGAATGCTAAGCTCACCATAAATTGGATCTCCTTGGTCTGCCAGTCTATCTGCCCAAGAGTATAATGACGTTGCGGCGTTCATCACCTGGTGCTCGGCCATGATGTTCAAGACTTGGTTTTGTGACTGGTCCATAGTGGGAATACTTATGCAAGCTTGCAAAACCGCCGTCAGCAGTGCCAGGTCCTCAGGCAACACGGTGGTTTCGTTGTCATGGACAAGGCTAACAAGAGCCCTGAATCCTCGTCCAACCACACGGTCAAGAATATTCAAGACTGTCTGGATCACAGTCACTTCAATGCCATCCTGTAACTCCACAGCCGCCTTTTCATCGCTTGAATGGTAAGCGCGTAGAGTGACAAACAAGGCTTTCAGCAGGGTGCGATAGTATGCAATACATCCTGAGCCAAATGGCTCTTCAACGCTATGCATCGTACCAACCAGCGTGGCAAGGAGTCGATTTACATCCTTGACGGGGACCGAAGACTTGACGGATCGCTGGATCAACACTAGAGAAAGATTGGCCCGGGCATCCACCAGCTTCAAGAAAATGCTCTCTGGGCCAGGGATTCCTTGGTTGGCATTCAAGCATTGCTGTGAAACTTGTAGCATCTGCTTCGTAACCGTCTCATTTGTCGGGAGGCATGTGCTGAGTTCCACAAGAAGAAACTCCCAAGCATGGAAAAGCGCCTAGATCCAATTAGTAACGTTGTCAAAGAAAAGAAACTCCTCCAACTCACAATTTGTGCATCAACCAGAGAGAGATTCATATTCGCAAGTTCCATCTCCGTTTTAAACCCATTATCTTTCCGTCCAATCCAACCAGGGTCGAATCGGAGCATCTCATCAGCTCGCTCAAGGTCATAATAGTAGCTTTTTCCTAGCTCCCGAGGTTCAAGCAGAGTCCGCTTGAAGTCGTCCACGGGACAGCCCGCATACTTATTGGCAAAGTTCTTCGCGAAGTTACTGTGCAGAGACTTGTTATAACCTGCAACCTCGACACCATCACGCAGGTAGTAATCAAGGTCGCTAACAAGACTGTTTGCCAGGTTGCTCGAGTTTCCAAGATGACGCGAATGGTACAACTGCATTGCAAATGTCTCTGCAACGTAGGCAGCCAACCTGGCTTCAGTGCTGGCTCGAACGGGGTCTACCTTGAGAGTAAGATATGACGGCTTCAGGCCACGAACATAGGCCCGTAGGCCATCGAGATAAGCAGTATCTTTTTGGAGAGTGAAAACAGTCCATGGCCAAAAGTTCTGAGCTGAAGCGACAAAGTCTAGAATCATAAGGGCCTCGCCTGACTCAATGTCCTTCAGCTTGCCCAGTTTAGCCAGGGCTTTTGCAAAGACTGCGTGGGTAGACATCTCGGCCTTCTTTTTGTCCTTGTTCATGGCCTCCCGGGGTGTCTGTCCAGTGAGAAGACAATTGGACATCCACTGCTGTCGGTTTCTTAGTATGGCCGAAAAGAACCTCCAGGTCGTCTTGACGTCTCCTGTTAACTCAAAAGGTTTGCCCAGGTTTGACAAGAGCTGCAGGAAGGATTTCGAGATTTGAGGTCCCAAGTATCCGAGTAGTGAAGGTGGGTCGCCCGTGGCTTTCCCGGCATTCACTACCAAAGACTCTAATAACCATGTCGTAGGTTTGCGGAAATGATCAGAGACTGCGCAGAGCCGGGCTAGCAAGGTAGAGCTCTTAAACAGATATGTCTCGATCATACTCGATGACTTATCTAGATAATTGGCAACCCGTAAAAGTGTCGTTGAGAATTCTAGAACCGAGCTTAATTGAGTTTGTGTCATCTGGAGTCGTCTGGGATAGAGAGTGCTGTCTGTTGATGTAAATGCCGTAATGAATGATGATAGGAGCGGTTGGAACCTCAAGGTCCCAGTTGCAGGTGAGATAAAGCAATCAATGACATATGTAGCGGCGGATCGAAAGCTGGATGTTAGGTTCTCCGTGATCATGGAATCGCCCATGCTATAGCTGTACATAATCACCTTATGAAGAATAGGTACGACGTCCCGAAGTAATGAAGAACGAAAAGTGTCAGAGGCAAACCTCCACGTCGAGGTGTTCTCGAAAATATCCACAGCAGCCTGGGCAATCGAAAAGCTCACATGAGACAAAACCTTATCAGCAGTTCCGAGCCAAGGGTTTGGATCAGACTTCTTACGGCCGCCTGTCTGAATTCCAGTTCTTCGCTGCACAGCAGAAGTCATAGCTGTGTCGATCAGGTTGGAGAATAGGCGAAGACAGGAACTCAAGAACTCGTATCTTCCAGACACTAGGTCAAGACTACCAGTAATTTTGGTAAGTCTGCCAGCTCTCGACTCCGTGTTCAACAACTCGCACCTTGCCAAGTACGACCACACTCGGCTAGGATAGATGGGCAGGATAGCATCCAGGAATTGAATGCATGAGTTGAGAACTGCCACAATGTCCTCTTCGCCAGCAGCAAGCTCAACCTGCATGTAGTAGTCCATTGTCTCGCAAACCACAGTAACAAGATCCCTACCACCGCCCACATCAATGTGCTTCTTAGCTTCATGCAGAATGTCACCATCGGCATTTACCAGGGAAGCATTCGATCCTTCTCTTTTGGCCTTAAGATAATCCATGCGAATAAGGGTTGCAAACAAGGAGATGACCTCGGCAGTTTCATCCGGCTGCAGCATTCCCAGTTCGGACTGATAGCCCTCCTTCATTAGGTTAATTTCCAGTCGTCGGCCAAGGAGGGAGATGGTCGAGTGAGGATAGTCCATCGAAACAACACGTCCTGTGTCAGTGACAAAGCGTCCATAAGTTCCCGCAGATATCCGGTATGCATCATCCTCAATGCGTCGTCCTCTCCAGGATGGTGAAAGAGAGATGAGCGGAACATCCTGGAGGAGAACAAAAGTGTTCGTATTCTCGTCCTCTTGAACTAGCTCATATTCCTGGAAATAGTCAGGGAGTGTGAATGTCAATGTTGGTGTGTTTCGGAGGAGGTTCAGGATCATCTCAGACCGATCACTCTCGTACAGGCTTGTCGCACTAGCGAGCGTCTTGCACATAGTGATGAAAGGGAGGAATTCATAAGGATATCGATCAAGTGCCTGCTGAAAGAAAAACTCCAGGGCATGATCATCATGCACCATGGAAGCGAGAATATCTTGCTTTTCTGTAAGGTTCTCTTGGGAGGACAAGTCCCAATAATTTCGTCCAGCGGACAAGATAGACAGCAAGGCGCTAACAGGTTCGGATTGGTAACCAACGACCGGATAAGAAACTTTCAAAAGCTCAAGGAAAACGTTTCGAATACGTGAGCTCAGTAGGGGTGTCATACTACCTTCATCGGACGGACCCAACCCAGTTGCCATATTAGCCATCACATCAAAAACTCTACCGTGAGCTGTAACAGCAGAGGCAAGCTGTTCTACAACGACAAGATCTTTAGAGGTCGTAGAATTTTCAAGAAACCCGTCAAACCTGGAAGACTCGATGGAGAAGATGCTACCCGCCGAATTACGTCGAGCCACCGGCCTCACCACACCTCCAGTTTCAAACGTCTCTCGGGCATTCTGCTGAAGCAAATTGTCGCGTTTTTCTGATCTTGCCTGATAAGAAACATTCATGCGATGAAGAAGCAAGGTCCATGCAAAGATGACTGGCGTTGCACTCTCACAGTCCGCCTCGACAGCACCAAGAATACTCTTGTGTACCTGTTCGAGAACATCGGATGAAAGCAAGTAGGTGTCATAGTTAGCGTCGGCTTGCGCAGGATCCTCTTCTCGCTCTGAAAGATATGTTAAGGACCGTGCCGGCTTCAGCAATATTAACGAAACGGCTGCCGACAAAGACTTGAGGGGCATGACCAAGGGGGCAATGATTTCATGGATCTAAAAACGGTCAGCACAGCGAACGAGACAAGGTCAATAAAATCCACAGTACTTACTGGCTGAACACCGTCAAAGAAGTTGTACATTTCCATCAATGAAAACCATTGGCTGACAGAACCTGATGGGGCAAAGTCATCACCAAAACTGTCCACCACCTGAAAGACAACTGACAGGGCATGGAGGACCTCGGTGAGAAGAGTCCTGACCCAATCAAGTTCAACATCCTCAGTCACCCATTTTTCATCCGTCACGGAATTGATCCCTGACTCTATACCACTCATGGAGTTGATCAGCACCTTCAAGTATGCTGGGAGCAGCGGCTCAGCGTCATCTCTGGTGGGCAGTTTCAAATTCAGTGTCTTTGCCAAGTCAAGGTCAACTCCAGCGAATGTCGGCAGCCGTTCATATAACTTAATAGAATTTGCGTAATCTGCGGCCATCATGAAGTACCGTCGCTCGGTGAGGTAGATGTCGAAAAGACGTCGTTGTCGAGTTTCGGGCTTCTCGAACTCGGTCCAAATCTCATCAGCATCCAGGGCAGAGCCAGCGCCCAGGTCCGCCAGAAATGCCGAGCCTTGCCCACTGTTCAAACCAGCGGCCTCCTGCAAGTTAGTAGCGTCCTGGGATGACAATGGCCCAGTCAGATGCAGGGCTGGTCGAGATTGGTATTCTACGACGACGACTCGCAGGGCGGCAACCAGGTTAAGCTTGGCATTTTTGCTGAGCCATTCGGCGTCCCTCTTTATCGTATTGATGTCGAATCGGTCATCAGGACCTGGCGGTAGGTGGATGGGGGCAGTCTTGGTCTCGAATGATTTCCTGCTCGTCTCATCTGGAGGCGCAAAGGTAGAGGTAGGATCGTTCAGTAGGCCGTGAACATATTCGTCGCTCAAAAACTCAAGAACCGCCGTGCTCTTTGTGCGCTTACCCGAGCCATCGGAAAGGGCGGTTGCGATAAGCTTCCATGAACTTTTCCCAGGTCAGTCGCATACATTCATCAAGTCTAGCTAGGCAGGGAGAGGCAACGACAAAGGCGGAAGATGTAAACTCACAGAAGCACCCGCTCCCCGGTAAGACATTCTTCCAGGGAGGGAAAATAAATACGGTCGGCCACCGGCGCCATTGCAGCGACGTCAGGAAGGCGACAGTGGCAAGCGATGCATCACCTGAAGCTGGGGATGCAAAATAGAAAAAGTCGTCTTTGTTGACGCGCCTGTTGCTAGTCGCGATGAGCTCGGGCTGGCAGGTCAACTTTTTGGAGGAGCTCGAAGGCCGGCCGAAGTTAAGCCGGCCAATTGCTGCTGTGCACCGCTGAGAAACACTGGAGCTTGTTCAGAGCATAGAGACTATCCTCCGCACTGTCTTCTCCACATAGATTTATCCTTGTATCACAGTGCCAGTTCTCGCCTGCAGACTACCGGGTTTTAGTTTGCTAAGACATATGCCTCTTCTTTAATCAAAAGCCAATTGCGTGAGTCACCACTCAGATCAACAGCATTCATATATTCTGTCGGACTTTGCAATCCGCGCAAGGAGCAGAAAGCAATTTATATTCCATCCAAAATGAGTTCCTCGAATATTATTGACCATTCGCCGCACCAGCCAGACCCCTCCCCTCCCATCCCCACCGCTTCCAACCTGATTCTCATTGACAACTATGATTCTTTCACTTGGAACATTTACCAGTATCTCGTGCTTGCTGGGGCTACCGTCCATGTCTTCCGAAACGACAGGATTACTGTGGAAGAAGTAGCAAAGAAGAATCCCACCCAGATTATCATCAGCCCTGGCCCAGGCCATCCCGAAACCGACTCCGGCGTGAGCCGCGATATCATCCGTCACTTTGCCGGCAAAGTCCCAATCTTAGGAGTCTGCATGGGGTTGTATGTTTATACTAGTTTGCTCGTTTTCTCGGCCCTTTCTTACAACTTTGCAGGCAGTGTATCTTTGATGTTTATGGTGGAGAAGTGAGATCCGCTGGCGAGTGGCTCCACGGCAAGACTTCTCCTTTGACTCACGATGGCAAGGGAGTATTTTCTGGGCTTGAACAAGGTGTTCATGTTACCCGTTACCACTCTCTCGCGGGTACTCATCTCACCCTGCCCGAATGTCTGGAAATTACCTCCTGGGTTGCCAAGCCTGATGGCTCCCCTGGTGTCATCCAGGGTGTTCGGCACAAAGAGTACGCCGTCGAGGGTGTTCAATTCCACCCAGAGAGCATCTTAACTGAGGGTGGCCGTACTATGATCACCAACTTCCTCCACATGCAAGGTGGAACTTGGCAAGAAAATGCTCAGCTCCAGAAGAAGGCTGCGGGCAAGGATGCCTCTAGCAAACCCAAGAAAAGCAATAACATCTTGCAACAAATTTATTCCCACCGCAAGGCTGCTGTCGAAGCCCAGAGACAAATTCCTTCCCAGCGAATGGCCGACCTCCAAGTCGCCTACGACCTAAACGGGGCCCCTCCGCAAATTCCGTTCGTTCGTCGGCTCCGCCAATCACCATTTGATGTCTCCTTGATGGCAGAAATCAAGCGCGCTTCCCCCTCCAAGGGCATCTTTAATCTCGATATCAGTGCTCCACTCCAGGCCCGTAAGTATGCTCTAGCCGGAGCGAGTGTCATCTCGGTTCTCACTGAGCCTGAGTGGTTCAAGGGGAGCATTGAGGACCTCAGGGCTGTCCGGCAGGTTCTAGACGGTATGCCTAACCGCCCCGCAATCCTTCGAAAGGAGTTCGTGTTCGACGAGTATCAGATCCTTGAGGGTAGGTTAGCTGGTGCGGATACTATTCTTCTCATTGTGAAGATGCTAGAGCCTGAAGTCCTTGAGAGACTATACAAATACTCGCTCTCATTGGGAATGGAACCTCTGGTAGAAGTCCAGAACGCCGAAGAAATGACCATTGCAGTCAAGTTGGGCGCCAAGGTGATTGGTGTTAACAACCGCAACCTGGAGAGCTTCGAGGTTGACATCAACACCACAAGTCGACTCCGTAGCATGGTGCCGGAAAGCACCATCATCTGCGCTCTTAGTGGTATCAACAATCACGATGATGTCAAGATGTGCAAGAATGACGGTATAAATGCCATTCTCGTCGGTGAAGCTATCATGAAGGCACCCGATGCCAGTAGTTTCATCGCCGAGCTATGTTCAGGAGCCAGTGTGCCAGTTGAGAATAAAAAAACCAGTCCTATGCTTGCCAAAATCTGCGGTACTCGAAGCGCCGAAGCGGCAACGAAGGCTGTTGAATCTGGCGCCAACTATGTAGGCATTTGCCTTGTTCCTGGTGCCAAGCGCTGTATATTACCAGAAACCGCACTCGCAATTTCGGAGGCTGTTCATTCGTACTCTGGTACTTCCAAGTCGACTGTTCAGGCGTCCGTCACTAAGGAAAAAGCCGCTGACTTTTTCGCCGAGGCCGCAACAAGGCTTCAAAGTGCACGACCCCAACTCATAGGTATTTTCCAGAACCAACCCCTCCATGAGGTTTTGGATTTACAGAAACAATACAACCTCGACTTGGTTCAGCTACACGGTGATGAACCCGTCGAATGGGCCAATCTTATCCCAGTGCCAGTCATCCGATGCTTCAAGCCCGGTCAGGTTGGAGTGGGCCGCCGCGGCTACCACACCATCCCACTCCTTGACTCCGGCTCTGGTTCTGGTAAGCTTCTGGATGTATCTAGTGTCAAGGAGGTTCTTGAAAGAGACCCTGAGCTCCGAGTTTTCCTAGCTGGCGGCTTGGACCCAGACAACGTGGCTGAGGCTGTCAAGGCTCTTGGCCCCTTGAGTGAGCGCGTCCTTGGTGTCGATGTTAGCAGTGGTGTTGAAGAGGATGGAAAACAAAGTCTTGCCAAGATTGAAGCATTTGTGGCGGCTGCAAAAGAAATTCGATAGATCTACGCAGGTTTTAAATGGAAGCACCAATTTTAAGATAATGCATATTCGTGTATTAGTCAAAATGTTCTCAATCATTTATTAAGCAGTTATTATGAGATATAGCTTAATGTCACTTCATCAGTCTTAAGTTGCTACATCAATGGCCCTTTCTTCCTGACATGTTATTCGCTCTGCGTGAAAGAGAGGTGTCTTTTTTTTCTCATTGACGATTTTGGAAATATGGTGAAGTTATTGTTAGCCCGGTATGTCAGATCAGTTTGCCTTCGCTGCAACGCCTGCGCCTTTTGCTTCAGCATTCTATTTTCTAACTCCAACGCATGTCTTCTAATGTTGCCCTTTTTCACTGTCAAACATGGCTTCGCCCCCCCCCCCTTCTCCGGCTGGCCTCCAGCTAACGAGACCTAAGCCTTGTCCCTAAGGCCTATCATATTCTATTATTTCGACCTCTTCACTCTTCATCAATGACTCCTTCAATCCAAGTCATTTAGCAACATTCAATCCAGCCCTTCTTTCATCCTCATCTCGATTTATTTTTTCATCCCCCTTCTCCTGCCTTTGGCGTTTCCGACATATCAAGCAATTCGCCAATGCCGCGGCAGATTTTCAAAAACAAATCCATCGCCATTGCTGGTCCCCTTCCAGGCCAGCTGACGACCGAGAACTTGAAGCGATGGACGCAGATCCGGAAGGGGTTCTTTTCGGAAGACTTTGATCATAACGCCACACACCTAATTTGCACCAAAGAGCAGTTCAGCAAGAGAGTTCCTCGAGGTCGCCTTGATTCCATCTTCTATACCCACGGTAACATCGTGTTAAATATACCAAAGCTAACGGCGATGCAGTCAAGGAAGCACTGAAGCGAGGGAAAAGTCTGCATATTGTCCACTATAACTGGTTCGAATTCTCGTGTGTCCAGGAGAAGAAGCTTCCTGAAAGGGAGTTCTCGATGAGGAACATTCTTGCGAATCACAATGCCGCCAAACGGGAACAAGCCAGAATTGAAAAGGGTAAAAAAGATGGCGATAAGTTTGTCAGTACGAGTAGGTCTGCTCTCTGCTGGTCTGTGTACGGTTCTAACCTCTCCAGATTTGTTTCACATCTACATCGACCGAGAATTCTTCCCCTATCAAATCGATATAACGCGCAATGATGAAGAGTCCGGGGCTGTTGGACAAAGATATACGCTTTGTGTAAGCCACGCGATGACCTTTGACTTTGGACTTCACCAGCTCACACATGCAGCTTTGGGAGTCGGACGCAAAACCTCACTTGTACTGGTTTACGGCAAAGTTCCTAAAGAAAAGGGGTGACAGTCAGCCCAACTACCACCGACCAAGTTCGTGTTCTGGAAAGTGGCGTAACGAAATGGACTTATTCACAGACTTTTTCCGCCTCAAGACTGGGGTTGGCTGGGAAGATCGTGTCATCAAGATGGACACAATGCCAGGCTCGTACTTCCAGTATGCCCCTCCGGTATGTTGTTCTTTACTTGTTGTTTCTCAAATAAAATACTGATTCAATGGGAAGACTGGTGGCAAGCCTGTTGGGCGCCGCCTTCGCTTTGGTTACGACTATTGTCGCCAAATCAATGCCGAAATCCGAGGGCTCCCATGGCCACCACTGGAGTATGATGAGCCGAATGAAGCGAATGAACACGGCGCAAATCCATTGAGTCTCACTGGTAGCGACGAAGTCAATTCTGCAGACGATTTCGCGCACAACCCAGAAGGCAGCCTCCCCACACCAACATCGTCCCAACTCGGGGTGTCCTCGCCGGATGGAGCAATCCACCCATCAACCGAAAGTTCTCAGTTACAAGTGGTAGAACCGCAGTCTCACGAAAATCGCCAGCTCGAGATCAGATAGCAGATCTGCAAAACCCCGTTGATACGCCTTAGGTATGGAAAGCCTCCATATTTTATAGAATACCGTAATCAAGTCGATCTAGGGAGGATGGAAGACGCTGCTTCATATTTTAATTCGTGACAAGAGCCCCCTCACAAGAGGTAGGTCAACCCGGTTTTCAATCCCCAACTCCATGATCCGATGGCAAATCAATCACAACGCTATTCCACACATCCCTTTCGTCTCACGTACATAACAGCTTAACCACTGTTGTGTGTCCATCCCAATCCATTCCATGTCACTCTCAAAACCTCAACTTGGGAAATACAAATACCAGTAACACCAACGCGACCATCAGTCCATACACCCAGGCATACAGTATCATCCTCCCCCACCAGCCCTTCCCCTCTGTCATCTTCTTCAGCATACCCATTCGTCCTTGCGCCGACTCCATGCCTCGTTCTGTCTTCTCCATTCCATCACCCGCGCGGGTCAACAATTCTTTGTCTGCATCGAGAGTAGAAGAGAAGCGCTGCGAGCTCGCCTTGAGCGCGCCTGCCATTTTTAAAATAGAATCGGATAGTGCATCTTGCTCGGCTCGCTGGCGGTCCAGGATGGCCTCGGCTGTGGCCGTTGAGGTTTGCGGGGTAGACGGTTTGGAACGATTGGCGAAGAGAGCGGCACGGGCGGTGGAGTGGGCGGAGGGCGATGGCGATGGTACATTTCCTCGAGTACGAATTGTTTGTGTTGGTTGTGTTGGTTGTTTCGTTTGTGTCGGTTCTGGATGGATTGAGGGTCCAGCAGTCGTGTTCGGGTCTGGCGTTGATTCAGGGGCTATCGGCGCCGTCGATGGCAAAGAAGGCTCGAGAACTGTCTCCGGTGGGACCTCTTGCGAATCTTCCTCTATCATATCATCCTCGCTAGAGTTTTGTGTGGGTATATCCATCGATATTGAATCCACTATGCTGTCGCTTGGAGTGGGTATGATTTCTGAGAGGATGTCTTCTTCGTCTGAGCTATCGGCTTCGTCTTCTTGGAGGGCCATCTACAGATCGTGTCAGTGCCTCTATCTTCCTCATATAGGTCCTCCAATTATTACTTCTTGCAAGTCTCCAAGCCTATCCAGTAGTGCTTCGAGTAGTTCCCTCTTCCTGTTCAGATCGCCTTGGACCCCCGCGCGACGACCAGGAGCCTTGATGCCCAGAGCATCTTGTTCGAGTATTGTGAGCGACGTCCGCGCATAGTCGAGATTCTATAACAAAAAAATCAGTATTGTTATCATTCGGGGTTCACCTTGGCTGGGACTCACTGCTGCGACTCTCGCCCGCTCAAACTCACTTGTCTTGAGCCTTCGTTCACGGTCTGGATCGGCGTGGAGGACAGTCTGCTGCAGACGTAGGAGTATATGGCCTAATTCATTCAAGGCGGCATCTATGGCGCTTGTGTTTAGCGGTTCGCCGGGTACTTGCGACAGTCGAGCCATATTGTGTTATGGACAATGTGTTGCAGACACCAAAATCATGAAAGTGGTATCAGTGACGTGTGCGGTTCCAAAGCTCTATCTATGGATTATGAATAAGTGGGTCAAGTGTGGCTAACACGCCACATCACATGCCAGCTTTCGGATTCATACAATCCCTCATTCACGATCTTTCTATTACACATTATGTTTTCAGTGCGTATTTTTTACTCGGGTTCACAAATCTTAAATAAATATATAAAATACAAGTTAGAAAGGGTATAAGTGTAACCCTAGCAATGCTGTTTGGGGGGGTTGAGTGTGTACCCTCGGGAAACAGCTAATATAACAGGCTATATCTTGCTGTTTGAATAAATCGGGTTCAGAAATCGTATAGATAACACGTTTCAGCAACGAATAGCAATATAAATACCTGTTATAATGATTAACAGCGACCATATATTTCTCTATAGTAGATCAATTAAATATATCACGGCACTTATTAATGTCACATTTCCGACCACTGACTACCCCATACTAGCAAGAATAGTTGTCGCATTAATCGAGGCGCGCAGTTCGGCATATAAAAGCTGTAAGAAATTTTGATAAACACAAACGCTTGATGGGGAACCCGAGCTAGACGTAATAGTAAATGTTTAGTTTACGGAGCGGACTGTTGTGCCCGCATCGTACAACATCCTATTTTAATTGATATCATGATATATAACTGAGGAGCTTCTGCGATTGCCTCTCGCCGGAAAGAAAGAAAGAAAGAAAACCATGGACACCGAAACTCCGTTGAAATGAACTGCATAGGCACAACCACCACACAGACCGAGTGTTTTAGTGACTCTGTCGCATACCATTTCCTCTAGACTCAGTGATGGAATCCCTATGGCTCCAACCTGATCATATTTATAGAACACCATATCCTAGATTAATATTAGTTCCTGTCATCGGAATAAACATACCCCCCCCCCCCAACAAAAAAAAAACCACACCTGGCTTTCCCAGTATCAAAGATGGCATGGATCAAAGTGACAGTGACCAGCTAACCCATGACGTTATTTCCCCATGTCCACCAACAACGATCCACAGGAAAAAGGCACACCGGTGTTATTCCTGCTTTTCTTCCCCCTCCTCTTCCTTCTCCAAGGCACTGCGTAATCTTTCCTCCTGTCGCTTCCAGTGGCTCCCCTCTTCGTAATTGGCGCTAATTTTCAACGCTTTCCTTAGACGCTCGCTTTCTTTGATCTTGGCATCGGCCATCTCGTGGACCTGGTGCTCCTTAAAATTTCTCCTGGGGCCGGAGCCCTTTCTTCCAGAGTTCACCTCGGCTAGTAGTTTCTGTCGAAGCTCATCGCATTGTCGTTCAATCTCGTCCTCGTCGACCCTAGACCCAGTCAGCGTGATGCGCGCATCTCATCCCAGCGGCAAACTTACTCCTCCTCCTCGAGTTTGTCTCTTAGGTCAAATACTTTGACCTCGACCTCACGCTTGCGATCATGTTCGAGGATGCCCTTGTCTGGCTGCCGTTGCTTGTGTCGCAAGTTGTCTAGGTCCTTCGGGTATGGCGCGCCGTAGTCGCGGGGCCTCATGTGTGCAAGGTTACGCTGGACATAGCCAGAGGTTCCGCTGCCGCGGGGGGTAGATAGACCGACATTGTCTGACATGGTTACAAGTAAGTCAAAGAGAGTGTGACTCGTAGCCTAAGAGATGGGCAAGGTAGAGTAGTGTTGTTTCGCGACGACGGAGGGAGGTTTCGCTGGGCTGTAGAGTGGGGCTAGTGACGCAGGACCCTTGGCAGGCGGTGAGGCGCCGATGGAGCGATAGCGATATAGGGCGGCAGAATTCAGCGGATGGTGGGGTAAATTCGCCACTGAAGGAGAATAAAGAATTAATTCTAATGGCGTGAGTGTACAAGTGTGACTCAATGGCTGACATTGGTCATCTCAGGTTATCGTTCTAATATTCACGGGATAATTCTGGATATATTCAAGGCTGTCTTCTGCATCCTTCTTCATTTTTGTCATCCCCCAACTCACGCAGCCATATTACAATGCCACAGCTCCCCGATGTCCCCGAAAGCCAGGATGGTAAAGTCGTCTTCCCACCTGTCTCCAAGGACCACATTCAGAACTGTTCTTATGACTCCTGGTTCCCGAAGTATCGAAGCTCATGCCTAAAATCTCGGATCATTCCTTTGCCTCAATCCTTTGTTGATTACCTTCATGAAGACGGCATTGTTTTGGCCGACGACGAGAATAATGATGAGCCAGCGGAAGAAGAGTGGCAGACATCAGGAAGTGTGCCCAAAGCAGCACTAACAGACCCCGAATCCTCAGACGATGATGATGACGAGCTTGAAAGGCTGCCACCAAATCATAGATTTACTGAAACACATCAATTAATCAAGGATAAAATCACTGAACTGGGGGGCGCCGTCGCCCCAAAGTTGAACTGGTCATCGCCCAAGGATGCGCAGTGGATTTCACCCCATCAAAACACTCTCAAGTGCACCTCTCCCAACGACATTTATCTTTTACTTAAGTCGTCATCATTTGTGTCTCACGACCTTGGTCATGCCTTTGAGGACTGCACTCCATCGCCTCCTTCGAAGCCTTTTGCCCCAATTCTTGTTCTCAGGCCCTTCTTCATCCCACATCCAGCGCTAGAGTTCCGGTGCTTTGTCAAGCATCGAACACTTATTGGTATTACACAACGGGATCTCAATCACTATGCTTTCCTGGAAGGAATCCGACCACAACTCTGGAAAAAAATCAAGACTTTTTTCCGAGAGAAGTTGAGGCTTACGTTCCCTGATGCAAGCTTTATTTTCGATGTTTACGTCCCTGAAAACTCGCTTGAGAGGGATGGCTTAGGTAGAGTGAGACTTATGGATATCAACCCATGGGCTCCTCGCACAGACAGCCTGCTGTTCACATGGCATGAGTTATTAGAAAAGGAGGTTCTGAGGCCCTTGTATGGCTCTATCAACGAAGAAGCGCGAGAGGCGATCAGTGGCGACGAGACAGCAACCGAAGGCGAAGACGAGGATGAAACCGAGTACAGACCAGAGACAGGACCCGAGTTTCGAATTATCGAAAAAGATGACCCCGCAGCATACAACTTTAGCAGTCCCATGTACTCTGCGCACAAGCTGCCAAAGGAAGTTGTTGACGCAAGTATGGGAGGAGAAGGTGGTCTACGAGAATTTGCAATGCGGTGGAAGGAGATTACTGAAGGCCGAGGTGATGGTATTTGGGAGCAAGCGGGCAATATGACCAGATGAAGGTAGATCTGGGAGAGAAGATAAACTATCAAGACAAGAAAGCTGCATAGATGAAATTTCATCATTCTAACTCAACTGCACCATGCATTCACTAAGAAAATAAGATGGGAGAAGTGGTAATGTGATGTTTGTGGTGTATATACAGTGTGAGTAGATATAAACATTGACGTGTATTGCACTGTGCACTTGCACCCTGGGGGCAGCTATGCGCAGGCCCAACCGCGCCTTCTTTCTCTCCCCGATTCTTCGTGTTCGAGGTATAGCTACATGATAAATACAGGTTTTTATCACGATCATTGTTTACAAGTGGGCACTGTCCGCTTTATAAATACTACCCCAGTCCTGTCCTTCCCAGGTAAACGGCTCTTGGTCGATTATTCAGAGTATCTATCACCACTCGCTGTACGTGCAGATTCCAAATGCCTTGAGCATAAACTTATAAACACAGGGAAAGAAGCCATGCCTCTTCGACCCCGCAGCTCTCGAATAAAAAAAACCACCGCCAACGACCATTCTTCTCGAGTTGAATCCCGTGCAAGAAGTGCTAGCCCCCGCTCACCCATCCGAAACTATCAAAATGAGGCTGGGGGGGCTTCACGGCTGGCTTCAAGTGTTGACAGATATGAAGAGACGGAAGAGACATACCTGATTGGTGAAAGTGATCTCGCCATGGCGACACCTGGTAACAGTTTCAGTACTGGCGTCACTGCCAACTCGTTCAACAACGGTGCCCATAAGCCACTCCACCCAGAAGTTGCTGTTGGAATTCTTGAGAAGCAGATGAACAGCCACCAAGATGCTCGTACCGCCGAGGATTTAGCTCTGGAATTGTTCGGGGATGGCATCAATCTTGACAGCTCATTGTGTCGAAAGCTCGCGGGTGAACTGGTGCTTCGGGTACCCATTCAACGCCGCCCCGAGCAGAAGCTGAACATGGAGCGACGCAGCAATATGGAGGCTGTCCTTGCCCACATGTCTGGCCAAGCATCTATCCATCCGTGCAAGAATTGTCACAAGGGACATGGTCCATGGAAAGACTGTATCGTTCTAGAGGGCCTGATGTGCGGTAGTTGCGCCAACTGCTGGTTCAACGCTAGCGGAGCTAGATGCACTTTTCATGGTGAGCAACTCCTATTCTCTGGTTTTGGTGTATAGCTCGCCAGCCTCTTACCAATGAATTGTCTTAGAAAACAACAATCCTTTGCACCATGGGTTCTTTAGCCACCACCCTCCATACCCCGTCATGCCAAATATGATGAGTCACCAGCAGACACCGGTACCGATACCTCCAATTGCTCAACCTGCCACAAGCTTTCCTCAGTCTTCGCAAGGTCCTTTGTCTATGCCGTATTTCAATTCTGAAATAACAAACTGGGGGCTTACCGAGTCTACCGGCAGTTTGGTCACACAGACATTTAGCAACGCTGTTCGTTTATCTCGAGGTGAAAGACACCTCGCAAGGATAGAGGTTGCAGCCAGAGAACTTGGTATGCGCATTGCGGAGTACGATGAGTATCTCGCAACTTCAGGAGGGATTCCCGACCAGCAACGCTCTCACGGTCATATGCAACAAAGAACAGAAAATGGCATCTCCAACGGAGCTTTTGGCGAAGGAGAAACACCATTAACAAGCCCTTTTACAGGGTAATTTAGCAGGCTTCTGTTGCCTGCCCCGATATACCATGGAGCACATGCATGATTTTCTGTCCATCTGTACCATATATGTAGTATGAAGAGATTGAAGTACACATCCCTGATGAAACCCAGAGCACATGATTAACCATGTTAATCATATTGTAGAGCGGTTGCCTATCACAGGTAAGGGACTTCGTCTGCCTCATGGACTTTCATGCACTAATCGTTATAGCAACTATGTTTCGTCGATCTCAACCGCACAATCCAATATGGGTCTCTGAAGAAGACAGGGTCGCTGCACTCATTCTCAATGTGTGCTTGAAATTTGTTCTCATCATTTTGTTCGACTTGGGTGATTCTAGAAAAGAAACGGCGAAGGGTGTCCTGTGCGATGTGTGTCGCGCTTCATTCTCCGAAACGAGAAGTCTCAGGCCTATCCTGACTCTCTCAACGGTTGGAAACACTCATGTTCTGGTTGAAGCGCCAAAAAGGGTTACCTGTGTTCACTATGACACACTCCACGCCTGCATGACGCCAGTGCCGGGGAAAAAAGAAAAAAAAGAAAAAAAAGAAGAAAACAGGGAGAGAGAAATTGATGAGGTTCTGTTTTCATACCGGTTGTTATCTGGTTGAAGATACCTTCCTCTTTCAGATTGGGGGTTTCAACTTTGGATCTTTGATCGGCTTTTAGCAGCGAGGAGGTAGGAGCGCTTTCTCAGGATTGACGCGTCAGTGAGACATGTGCGACTGTAGTAACCATTGTACCACAACGCGCAAATTCACCAAGAAGAGTTTGTGATCTGAAGTATTCTGAGGGTAATCTTTTAGAGTCCTGAATAATAAATAAATTGAGGATAGTGAGAATGAGAGAGAGTGCGTGGACCTCATGGATGGCTAGCAAACTGTCCGTATCACCTTGAATGGAACTGATATGCTCGTCACTACCACACCGATGTCTTTGATGATTATCCGCTTGCATGCCACATCTTACGTATGAACCATCCAAGCCTCCAGCTTAATGCTAGAGATGTGTCACATCTCAAACAGTGCTGGATGTCTTCTCGTTTGTGGTTGCATCCACGTCAAGTTAGACCGAGCAGAATACGGGGCATGGCAAAGATTGGTAGGCGGACTACTGTTTCTCCCCCTCCCCCATATTTGTGATTGGAGATTGTACATTTGCCATTTCTACGAACTGCTAGTTGCTGCCGTATGAAACCCAAATGCCAACATCGCCAACGGTCATATTATGGGTGGGATTTCTCACAGACCTAACTAAACCTAACCTAAAACCTGGATGCGTTTCGTCTGTGAAGAAGAATAGCACAGCACAATGCCAACCCGGGCCGGAAAACCAGGTTCCTTCTGTACATTGCCCTCGGAAGGAGGAGGAATTCGGCAAAAGGGGGAAAGGACGGGCTGCATTTGACACTCTAAGCGACATCGGTTTGTGTATGCTTTTTTCTGTCTCAAAACGGGGAACTCTCTACAGATACATAACCATGCACGAGGAAAGGAGGGAACGAAACAGGGAAGGCAAAGAGAAGATCAGTAGAAGGAAGGAAAAAGAAAATGAAACCCCCCCAAAAAAGTAAAAAGTAAAAAAGATACCGAGAGCCATTTCGTCCCCTCTTTATTGCCTGCCAACGTACATGCTACATACATGGGCCCTTCAAAATGATCCTCCGCCCCCTCCCTGCATCAACGGTGGGAAAAAGTAAACAATGACAGAAAAGGTGACCACACCCGAAAGATGAGCTGATCCTCCAGAATGGCGAGAAACATTAAAAAGAAACATGCAATAAAAGGGATTATGGAGAAACAAAACAAAAAACCAAACGTCAAATCGCACGCAAAAAGGGCAGCAGGCAATACGGGGTAGGAAAAAAGAGTTTCATAATTAAACAAAAAAATAGATGGCCACCATTCTCCGTCGCCCATACTCTCAAGATGCAATAGTGCCTCATCGTAATCCTCTTCTCGGTCAGGCCCACTCCTGGCCGTCCCCATCTCGTCCGGCCGCTGGCCCTCGAGGCCCCTCGCCTGGCTCGGCGGCTCTCTGATCTTTCTTCCAAATGACGTTTTGTGATACAGATCAACTCCCCATCAATCCGCGAAATCCTTACAAAGAAAGTGAACCAAGGTCAACCTGGGCTCAGCCAAAAGCACTAAAAATTGGGCGGGTGGCTAAGGCAATGAACAGACGCGCAGAGGGGGAATCGTGCGGGCTGTGCCTCTAGCCTCCGGCCCATTGGTATGACGAGTACAATGAAAAAATCGTGAGCCATGTCCCCGTGGCCCATCTAAGCGGTGTCGTTATTAAGTTTGAGGGTATTCGTGTGTTTTGGTGAGAGAAAAAATCATTTAGATAAGACCGCAGAGACGAAGATTCTCCTGAATGATGATGTCTGTATGAAAAATTAGCACGCTATTCATCGCAACGCGTTATTCCTTCACGCCACGTACCGTTGACTGCAGCCATGACAAAGCGGATCTGAGTGGTATCAGTGGCACATGTGAAATGAGTGTAAATCTGTTTCGTCTCGTGCTGATTCAAGCTCACAAATCGGTTGAGGATGTAATCACAGGCGGCCGCGTAGTCATCACCTCCCTCGTAGTCAGGGAAGTAGTTCTTCATGGGGCTGACGGGAAGCTTCTCCTTGAATCGATCGATTTTGTTCAGGAAGAGAATGATGGATGTCTTGATAAACCATCTCGAGTTACAGATGGAGTCGAACAGTGTCAATGCCTCCTGCATACGGTTGACAGTCTCATCTTCGAACAGAAGCTGATCGTACTCGGAGATGGCGACAAGGAAGAGAATGGTGGTGACATTTTCGAAGCAGTGAATCCACTTCTTTCGCTCAGATCGTTGACCACCAACATCGAACATGCGGTAGGTGAGGTCGCCGATAATAAAGGTGGTCTCTGTGATACCGGTCGTCTTGACACGAGATCGGAGGACATCCTGGTCGTTGGGCATGTAATCGGGAGCGGCGATGCGGGCAATGTTGTCAAAGTAGCTGCGATGTGGTTAGCGACAAGTAAGGGGTGAATCAGTGGGGAATTTCACGCACTATCTAGCTGAATCGTTCAACTGGTACTCGCGAGATCGCTTGAAACACTCCTGAACACCACGGTCCTTCCACAGAGCCTCGATGGCGCTGCCAACCTCTGGGGGAAGAACATCGCCTTCAATCTGGGCAGGCTGCATGAAGATGGTCTGAACGTGATACTCCATTCGCTGGTCCTCGAGAGGAAGCTCGAGCGACTCCATAGCCTCGAGGATGACGCGCATCGACTGAACGGTGTTGCTGAAGATAATTTCCTTGAAGGATTCTCGCTCGTCGCGAGAGTAGCCACCCTCGTGGATGAGCTTCATCTGCTTGAGAATGGTTGACTTTCCGGACTCACCGGCACCTGTGGAGTTGTCATGAGTGATTGCCCAATGCTGAATTACATTGACGTCCAGACCGTCGATGGAATTTGAGGGGACATACCGAGGAGCAGCATCTTAATCTCATTTCGCTGCATCATCTTGTCCCGCTTAAGCTGGTTCTCGATCTCCTCGTTGCGGGCCTTGCCCTCCTTCTCCTCTGTACTCATGCCGCAACCCATACTGACGGTTGGTGGCTGTCGCCGCGGTGTTGCTCAATATTTGCGTGGATGAAACTGCGATAAATCGGCGACGGGTGGATAGATGTAGTAGTGGCAGACGAGTCTGCAGGTCGACGAGCGGACGTCAGTACTGTGTAGCAGTGGCGCTGCTGGGTATCGTATGAGGAAGGAAGAGAGTTGATGGGTTAAAGGGCGGAAAGGAAGAAAGATGAGATGAGGCGAAACAGGTGTAGACAAAGCGAGGTGGAGTGAGGAGAGGAAAAGGAGATGGAGGATGGAGAAGCAGCTTTTGGCGTAGCGCAGCGGCGGCTGGGGGGAGAGGAGGCTGCAATTTGGAGCACGACACACGAGTCGTGCCAACAAGGCCCAGCCCGGGGCGGAATCTTTCGCGCCTCCCCTGGACCAGGGGGGAGTGGGCTGGCCCAGGTGGTAGCCGGGGGGAGGGGTGCACGGGGATTGTGCAGATGGGTCGAGCGAGTCGACCAGGTAGGTAAAGAGATGGGTTTAGTGATCCAGCGACGGAGCGACCAGCGGGAAGCAACAAAGAGCGACCGCGTAAGAGTTGTCGCTTTAGGCTGGTGAAAGGGAGGAGGGATAGGAGCAGTTTGCGAAGGGATGGCGCTTTGCGATTGAGAGATTGAGGCACGACGGGATTTACAACTCACCTGGAGGATCGTGGTCGCTGGTGAGTGATGAACGGCAAATGCAGAAATGGAATGCGATCCTTGACGAACGGGTGAGTGGATGGATGCGACGTGGGTGCGCGCCCCCAAAAAAAAATTGTCCCGATAGTTAGTGAATGAGCAAAGTTCGAAGCTGAGGCGAGAATTTGCGATGGAGGGGAGAGGGATCAAAGGAGCGATGAGAGACAAGGGGATGGCTGGCTGCTGGCTGGTTGACGGTCTGGCTGAATGAATGGCTGAATGAATGGCTGGATGGATGGATGGCCACGGGGAAATAGGGATTCCGCACCAGTACGCCAGTAAAGGAACAGCGAGAGGGGTGCGCAGAGGGAGAGATTGGAAATTAGAAGGGGAGGGAGGAGGGGGCTGGGTGGAGGACGAGGGCTTGGACGAAAGCAGCAGTAGCAAATGTGCTAGCTTGGCAGCAATCTAGCTGGGGACGACTGTGTTCCTGGCACCAGCCATGAACTGCCATCACCATAATGGTTTTTCGGGCTTGGTCGTGGTACATAAGTCGTGTTGGCTGTTGGATAATAATGTAGATGTTTTCGTGGTGGCATCTCTAACTGGAACTCATTGACCTTCGCACCATCTCTTCTGTTCATCTTGGTCGCCGTATCTTCCTATCACCAACACGTCCTCCCACACACACGCTCCCTCGTCTTGCCACTGCTTGCTATAGTGGACTTGAAGAACAGGGAAGTAAAGGCCCCAAACTAGTGGCGGACAGCGCTGGACTGCCCGCTGGTTTGTTGCTGGGACCTCCGGGCAGATGCTGGGCGGTTCAGGCACTAGATCGCCGTCCTGGCAGCGACTTGCGTTACTAGTGGCAGCCAAGGTACATACACTTGTGCCAAAGTGGGTGCAGACGGTGACGGCCACAAGCGCAATGTCGCTCACGGCCCTGCGTGTCGCCCTGACCATGGGCATGGGCAGAGGCGGATCCTCCCCAGGGGACCTCGGGACATTTCAGTGCTGACGGGGGGGATATGCGAGGTACCGCGACAGGTTTTGTTCACCAGTCGGAGGGGCACGCCAACCCAACTTGGCTGCTGCAACTGCTCCTGTACCGCTCCGAGGCCCTGTAGCCTCAGGTACCTCCGCTCAGCCAACCCACTCGTCCGGGGTGTGCTAGGATAGGGCCCCATCCAGCCGGCAAGGTACACAGTGCGCACTGCCTGAGCGCAGCTCTGAGCTTTATGTGCTATCTGGTGATGGGAAGGTGCAATTATGCGACATTGTTGGCTGTTGACGGAATCCGTGAGGGATCCGCACTGTACTGAAGCCACAAGACACCGTAAAGAAGTTTCATTTGAAGTGTGACGACTTGTGACTGTCGGCTGCTCAGCACGACGGTGATTGCAAATGCAACTGTGGGCACTCTGCAGTCCAAACAACACCGAGCCTGCGTCGTATTGAACATTGGAGAGCGCAAGACGTCTTCACAGGAGGTTAAAATCCAGAAGCAAGGAAGAGCTGGAGGGGGGTCGCCCTCGCAGCGATTCGGACCAACGAGTGTCTCTGGAAGAAACCACTGACAGCTGGCGACAGAGTTCTCGCAGTGCGGCCGAGTCCGGGATACCATTTCATTATTCCTTCTCGGGGGCACTTTAAAGGAGGCCCACGGTGGAGAAATGGTGCCATCTGCGTGGCCGGCGGGTGTCCCTGGCTGAGCATCGAGGAACTCAACCAATGCCGTCATACTGTCGACGGCACCCGCTTCGAGCACATCTAGCAAGTAGGCAACTTTTACCGCACAGCGCTCTCCCGCCAGGTTTAACCAATACGCAATTAAATTATTATACTGCAAACCGAGCTCCAATCTTCTAATGTCTTGAACCATAGCCTGCGGTCCTTGCACCCTGAAATCATAGAGTAACTTTTTTGGTGGGTGGAGCATTTCATCCAACTAATACATCGATGCCATAACCATGTTCGGAGTAGCGCCATCCTCAACTGGCAACTAGGCCGGGGTGGTGGACAAACCCCGACAAGGGCCCAGAGGCCAAAGCAGCAAGCAGATGATCTTGGTGGTTCCACGGGGATTCAAGGGCGTTGCGCAACCGGGCGAGGTCATCTGCAGTCTTGAAGCAAGACTTGAAGAGGATTGTTAACAACTCTCTCCCATTGTTGATCATGTTACTCAACGCTTCATCGGGAGGGGCGCGTCTCTTGAAGGGATTCTGCCGCCTAGAGGACGCGGATGCCCCTCCACGGCTCGTTCGTCCGCTATCAAAAAGGCAACTGTCGGCATTGGCCAGTGGCGCTTAAGCTCGTGCCATGCATCACATTATGGTGTTAGACTGGCGCGCACGCACGCTCACCAAGTTTTGACTGACGGGTTCTGCTTGTTGATCAGCAAATTAGGGGGGCCATGGGGAGGGAAGCAATTAAACGCATCACAGCCAAGGCTAGGTTTCAACCAACCCGCGACCATTTGACCACCAACCAACCGATTGATTGATTGACTGGTACCTCCCCGTCCAGAAGCACATCCTCCATTGTCCTGATGTTCCATCAAGGGAGCGGGCTCCACTGCGACGCCTGCCGCAGAGCCATACCGGAGATTCAGAAACAGGGACAGCGAGGACCTGATTCCAGGGTCTAGCCTCATTAATGGAGCTTTGCCCTGGAAGCCCTATAACCAAACATACCTGGCCAATAGGCGACACTGTTTGTCGCTAGCTGCTGGCTCGTTCAGCCAACGGTACTGTCCAAAACAAACCGCTGTTATTCTACAGTCGGAGCTCCGTACCTGGTGCGAAGCATCTCGCTTCTCTTTTATGCTTAGTGGCATTAATCAATGGTTAACTTATTAGCTAGCAACGCGTGCTTTAGCATAGTGCGTGCGGGATTCGGTTGGTATCGCGAAGCATATACCTAAAATGGAAATCACGTCTTCTCGCTGCCAGGACAAGACGAGCCACAGCGGCTAGGTGCACTACACACAGACCAAGCGGGTAGTCACATGTGTTGGATAATTGGGCAGGCTTCACTTTTTGTATTTAGCGACATGTCAAAAAGAAGCACACTCAGAATGACGCCCGTCATGGCCGTCAACACTATGCGTGGCAAAGCTGAGCGGGAGGCAAGGGTCTCTCTGGGTTCCAAGTCTCGCTCATTTTTTGGAACAGGGAATCGTCCTTGCGTCTCCTTTCCCGTTGTTTCTTGTTTTGTCTCTCCATCATGTCCACATCCCCTCCCGCCCTGACTGGCTTGTGACGAATCATGGCCTTGTCCATGTCTCCCGTTGTGATGCTGCAATGCAGTTACGCACAGGTTAAACAGGCTTACGGGGGGCTCACCCGGTCGCGCTCGGTCACTCATCTGCAGCGACCAATCGCAATCATCAAATTCGGCCTTGTCCCCTGACTAGGATTCTTCTAGATGATGCTCCCCCACAGACTAGAGCGACCAAGGGGCACGGCTGTCCTCCCAGGATGGCCAGGATGATTATGTGGGGCCCATTGCCAGCAGCGGCTTCAGACACGAAAAGAATCTAGAATGTCTGCTTGTGTTTCGAAGCGATTCCTTGGTGCTGTGTCATATGGTTGTTGTTGTTGTTGTTGCTTCTCTCAACTGACATCTGTCTTAACGGCACTGCTGTTGGTTTCAACCACCTTGCTACTCAATTGGGACGTTTCGGCCTCGCCTGCAATGCAAGCTGGCATGTCTGGGGTTTGTCTCGCTCATTCCGGCGCATATCAATATTTCGCTTTGACAAACGGCCCGCCTTAATACTCAAACATCACCATGCGCACACTGTACAACCGCACTCTTGGCTATCCGATCCCAATGACACACTTCGTATAGCGCTTCTCGATTTCTTTTATATTCAGACAATGTCCCGCCTACTTACTGACCAGGGTATGGGCGTAGGGACACGTTCTCCCAATCAAAGCTTCTGCGTTTGGTCCCTCGGCCTTCTCCTCAGCACTGTCTAGCCCGCCTCCACATGACGCTTGATTGTCAGGCTTGTCAGTCTGTCTGGAAAGACAATCCCAAGACATCGATTTCACCCGCCACTTTCACCCCTTTCGCTACTATGGGCCTTTACGAGCGATAACTTATTTCCAAAGTAACCAGTTTATTAGCTGTCGTAGCCAGAACAGGCTGCCAGAACACACCAACCTTCTTCCGCCCAAGACAAGCCGAAGGCTTATAACACGTATGACAGTTGGAGATGCAGTTAGTGTAGAAATGCCCAAGTCAAACATGGCCAGCTATCATGCTTGGCCAACCCTTTTTCCCGCGCCCCCTTGGTTGTACCGACCGTATACCATTAGTAGTGGTTGGAGTTGCTGGTATAGCCCGAAAACTAAATCGGACCAATAGATTAGCCTAATTATGGAACACACGCACTCCTGTTAATGATCCCCGTAAACCCATCATCGATTTGTCGCTACCCAGGATCAATTTTTGACTTCTAAAGACCGGAGAGAGTCAGCTAGCGCGACTCATGCTCACATTCCACGCTACATGTCCGTTCTAGGAATGGTTCACGGCCCACTCGGCGACGATCATTGCTACCGGCTTCTTTGGCCTTTAGCTGATGACGCTGAGGCCACAGTGCAAGGTTCCTGACGATGGTGTTCATCTCTCACTGATAATTGATAAGGCCGGTTAGGGTTTCTCGGTGTTCTTATGCCATAGGCCCATAAACTCGAGAAAACGGTCATTAATTACATACGCATTTCAGGAATAACCTGTCAGGCGAGAGAGGTTTGAGCCCCGACACAAACAAGACAGCCACCAACACTATCACCCGTTTGCCATTTTAGTAGCAGAAACGGTAGGTCCACCTGAATTAATGGGCCCTTGCAGGCTCTGGCGAATTTCCGTGCGATTGCCGATCATCTAACAAGGGACCAACTCGCGTCAATTTGGCAATTCCAACTTCTGGAAGTCCTTCGATCAGCCCTTTCCGGAGCTTCGGAGCAATGGGTGTTGTTCATTCATATCTTTAATTGCTTGATTGACATAACCCAACATGAAGACCCGCCCAGCGCGAACTCGCGCCAGCTTGGCAACGAGCTTATGGCCAACTACAACCCTTGCTCTCTCCACGGACCAATCTCTCCAGCAGCACAACCCAGGTTTAGTGCCACCGTCGCTGTTCTCAGCAATCCTCCTTTCCGGGACGAGTAAACGCTACCAATAATTAGATGAGAGTCTTGATAACTGTGCAATATCAGGGTATCTTTTGTGCATGTCAACTCCTTGTCCTCCACAGCGCTGCCCTTGGCAGGCTAGTCGTCTGGATTCAACGTGTTCTAGTCATGGGCCTTAATAATCAATGATCTCTAATATTCGCTGTCACCGTCATATGTAGATCTGTAGCCGTGTGCTGTTAATCTAGTTCCCGCACCGACTCGGATCATGTCTGATTCTCTTGAAGAGATGTGCAGATG
Organism: Calonectria henricotiae; assembly: GCA_020623695.1. Taxonomy (NCBI): domain Eukaryota; kingdom Fungi; phylum Ascomycota; class Sordariomycetes; order Hypocreales; family Nectriaceae; genus Calonectria; species Calonectria henricotiae. The sequence continues at coordinate 278,894 of JAHVYB010000030.1, read as the reverse complement.
AAGCAACCATCGCAGGACCCTTGTCAAGTTGTTTTACGCCCGGTTGTTGGCTTCAGCAACATAGGGTCCTTGAACATGTTACACAGGGCCCAGACATCCCCGTATTCCCGGATGTATTTTGGAGCTGCCCATCGTACTATCGTATGATAATAGCCACAGAGCAAAGCTTGGGTGATCAAACACGCAAAAAAAAATTTACTGCCTTCTCTATTCATTTCTCTATCGCCAAAGTCCGCATTGCGCCTCCCGGCCAATGATCGCAAGCGGCACTGTTCGGACCCGTAGATCCCAGTTCATCATCGACAGCGAGTGAGGACCGTTGCTAGCACGCTAGTTCATCGTGCACCAAACTAGGGTTCCCGGCGCTTTTGGGCTCCAGAGTCGGCCATCATTTCGTGATGAAATAAAGGCAATTTTACCTTGGGTTAAGCTAATCCCACAGTGCACGCATCGTTGATCTCTGGTCCCCCTCTAGCCAGCAGAACAGGGTGGCCACATGGCAAGGTTCTCTTTGTGCCCCCAGCGCACGAGGGAGGGCAACCGAAGGGGTCATTGCTCAGTTACACTGCACGATAAACGGAAGGTTATTGCCATAGTCTAGCTAGGGTGGGCTTGTGGCGCGGAACCGATCCAGTGGGAGCCCGTCAATCACAGAAGCCAGCAAAGACTGTGGTCCACATACTTCAAACCCATCTGTAACAAGGTGAGTGTATTGGTCACCCCACTGAAGATGTGCAGCTTCGGGTGCTGCCGCAGTACAGGATCGGTTTACGGTTATCGCGCTCCTAGTTCTATACGTATAGTCTGTGGAAGAGATTAAAGTATATAATACAAGCGAAAATATACAAAGGCAAGTAAAGTATAGCCTCTGAATAAAATAGCAATCAAGCAAAGGACGATCGCCAAACCCAACACGAGCACCAGATTTCGGCCCACAAACACAGCCAGGGTCGACTATTCATTCGAATAGCATGAATAGCTATAAGTTTGGGGGTCAGAAGGCGACGCAAAGGCTGTACTAATAGGAGGTGCTGGCTCCACCGCCCGCCCACGCGAAGCGTATCAAAGCAATTGATATTGAAGGAATTTGGAGAAATGGGGACCGGCGCTTGTTTGATCCCGCCCGTTTCGCATGAGAATGGAGATGTCCCATCCAGTAGGTGCCGGGGTAGAAACAAATCGGGGCCGAGACGTTCATGGTGACGGCCTCGCCACCAAAGGTAGTGAAACATGTTGCTTGGTGTGTAATTTCATGCGTGAGGGGGCATGTTTCATCACGATCGGCCCAGTCCATAATCCCAGACTTGTTTCTACCAACCAGGTTGGCAAGACTGGAAGGTCGAAGAAATGTGCATCGAAGGACGAAGACGGATTTCGTCGCAGCGGCAAATTTTGCTCTTGTAACTGACCGTATCTGCCATTGGAAGAATGAACGCTAACTTCCATATGTCTAAGGGGTTGTGGAGATGATGGTCCGCACATCAGACCTGTCAATGTCAACCCCGGTATGAGCACAAATACAAGAGCGTAGTGGTATTTCCAACAACAATTGGGCAACCCGAGTTCGTGGTCAATCGAGATTAGTTAACTAGATCTCTTGTCATGAAACGCCATCGGGCGTACCGGACCCATCGAACTTTTGACCGCAGCAAAAGCAACGTTTGGAACATTTGCGAGGCTACACAAGCGGACTTGATAGAGCCTTTCCCCATTCATAGGAACTGGTATGCCCTTAGCGGCGGGGTCGTGAGTCGGCGCAAGCTGATAAAAACATTTCTACATAGCACAGAAGGGTTCAAGGCTTTACGCCTCGCGGGTTTGAGTTTGAGGTGGCCCAAAGGTTGCGGGCATGAGATGGCCGCAGAGGCCCAGGAGTGGGCAGCGGGTGGCTTTCTCGGAGTCAGGGTTCAAGCGCCTGCATCCGAGATAATTTCCGGGGGCGGAGTCACATTGTGTTTCTTTCTTCAATGACCCGTTGTTTGCGATAATGAATGAGGAAAGATCGACATATGTGGTTTACTGGAGCACGCCCTGGCAGCCGAATGTTGGGTAACCCACCGTTAACCGGACATTTGGGAGGGGATGAGAGATAAAAGAAAAATATGACATGATTCCCATTGATACTATGATCGTCGCCGAAGTTGAGAGAGTACTTCTCGTTGGATTCTAACAGGGCTGCTGTTGGACCAGGATCTGCTCAGATCTATGCAGTATCACAAGGTTGGTTGCCGTGGAAGCCAAACCCTTGGCGCAAACCTAGGCGGCAAAAGACCACCACGCACCAACAGAAAGAAGCCGAGGTTCCAGCGCATCCACATCCACACGGAACCAAATGTCAGTTCAGCAAGACAATACTAGCTCAAAGGACAAGGTATCAAAACAAATGTTTTGCAGTGGATGGGGGCTCGGTGTATCCGGTAGATGGAGAACCAAAAGGCGATGTAGTCGTAGAAGACCAAGTGTCGAGTCGGTGTTTGTTCTCTTTGGCAATGGCCCAATTAGTGTGAAACAGCTGTTGGCTTGGGCTGGGCACCAAACCCTCTGGGCCTGGAAAACCACCCCGGCCTCCACCACCCGTGCCGAATCACCAGCGAGGCCAAGACTCCAGCCCAGACCGCCGCCCAACGACTCGCGTGGCGCCTCTTGACCGAAGCGGATGAGAGAGAACAGTAAAGTCTTCATCCATAACCAACGCCCCCAGCGCCTCAAAGCTATCCGTCGAAACAATCGCACGTCCCGACACAATGGCCATTCCTATGAGCCGCCTCGGCGGCCGAGGTACGTTCTCCCGAGCCCCAGCCCAATCCCAGGGTTGCCGCTTTGCGCCCCGAGACATTGCGCTGCGCCGCCCGAACTGCGAGCCCTGAAGCCTGACTAACGATGACGATCTGCTGCAGCCCTTCACAGTGCAGACGACGATGATGCTGAGCGGGAGTACGATCGCCTGCGTGACCTCGCCCGTTCCGAGGCCAACAAGCGCAACCAGTGCTTTGAGCGTGTATGTTTCCTCCACCCGGCGCCCTCCAGAGACATCGTTATAGCGAGAACTCTGCGATTATGGCTGCCGCCCTGCCTCTCTCTATCTTCCAGAGAAGGAATATTTGCTGACAGTTCCCCATCGGGCAGTCCCGAGAGGCGTACAACGACGGAGATGGTGCCCGAGCAAAGGAGCTCTCCAACGAGGGCAAGGCCCACGCCGCCAAGATGGATGACTACAACCAGCAGGCTGCCGAATTCATATTCCGTGCCAACAACGCCCCTGGAAAGGTCGAGTCCGACTGTATCGACCTGCACGGCATGTTTGTCGAAGAGGCTGAGCGGATCCTCGAGGAGCGGATCCGAGCCGACACAGCAGCGGGCCAGACTCACCTCCACGCCATTGTCGGCAAGGGTAACCATAGTGCAAACCACGTGCAAAGGATTAAGCCAAAGGTCGAGGAGCTATGCAGGGAGCTCGGGTTGAACTATCACACCGAAGAGAACGCCGGTCGTATCTACATCAACCTCCAGGGCGGCGAAGCAGTCCCGCCCCCGGGCAGTGGCTACTATGGAGGACACCAGCAGCATCACAACCAAGGCCAGCACCATGGCGGTCAGCACCACGGGGGTCAGCACCACGGAGGCCACCACCAGCAACAGCCGCAGCAAAACGAGGGGACCGGTTTGGTCACCTTCATTTTCCAGAAGCTGGAGAAGGCCTGCTGTACGGTCATGTGAGCAACTGGGAATTCGTCTCAGGGCCACAACTTATCGCACGTTTTAATGAGAATCACGAATCGGGATGGAATTGGACACGGGGGCAATCGAGGCTTAATATTTCTTGGTGGTTTTGGAATATCGTGAATGTTTGTCTACCAGTTCAAATACCCTAGACTAAGCGCCAAATTTGGCGAAGACCATGTATCTAGTATTTATGCATTAAAGATACCTAGAAGTCGTTTAGATTTGATTTTAGGAATTAAAACGAGAGTCGAGATAGCTTCCCTGCGTCATAAATATGAATTAGCCTTTGTGACTTGTTAAACTAGGTTGTAGTAATCCTAGTTGTATAGTTAAAACCTGATCATAAGATGGCCACCATTTTTGTCAATACAAAATGAAAGTCTCATAAAGAAACAGATCCACCATAGTATCATGCAGTCTAGATTAACCTATCATCCCTTGGTAACTGGCCTAATTGTTGAAGGTGTTTCAGGTGCTGAGGTCGCCATTTTCATCGTGCATGTACAAAACATTGACCCTGGGAGTCAATCATCTCTGCGAGTAAATCGATGCTCCGGTGCATATGCACTGAAGACTTTGGCAAATTCCCATATTGGTAGGTGCAGTGTGTTGCGGTACTTGATATCCTATCTTACTCATGCTCATTTATAACCGGAGAGATCAATTGAACTCCCCGGAGCAGACACCATATTGCCATTGTGAGTGGGAGAGTGGTGCGTGAAGGGAGATTTTTAATTAATATGACTTCGACTTAATAGTAAAAAACAAAAGGCAAAATCTAAGTATTTCTGCTAATATCAAAAACAATCATATTCAGACTGCTGTAATAGGAGCACCCAGGTACCTAGTTTTTACTCTACTACATTTAAGCACTAGAAGATAACTGTTCACCTTTTGAGATCTTGGTCCTGCTAGGCATCTTTTGAAGGGTGAAGCCAACAACCTGGCAGACAAAACACACAATGATCTCCATGATTACACCAGCTCCGATGTAAACCCAGATGTTTTGCTTCATGTTGCCGAGGATGATGACGACGCTATAGACAAGGCGGACGATGACAAAGGGGAGAGAGACAAGGACAGCGATGAGGATTCGGTGCTCGCCTTGTACAATGCAACCTTGGTGGCGGATGGCGATGAGGGTCTGAAGGAGGAGAAATACCAGGACCACAATCATAAGAATGGCGCCAACCCGGCTCTCGGTGGTGTATCCAATCTTGGGGGAACCGTAGACGACAGTGTAGTTGGCGCTGGTACCGCCTACAATTAGAAGAATCATGGCGACAAGCATGAGAAGTTCAATGATCCTCTGATACAAGGGTTTGATGATTTCTTGACCAGCCTCTCGGTTGATGGACTCAAAGATACGACCGAGAAAAGCGACGAGAAGAAGGACGAGGGGACCAACACCGACTCCGTTCAACGTGATCCAGCCAATATAGAGGCTCTCATTGGTGGGGTCGTTGATTGTAGCCAGGCGCAAGGCGGAGCCGATGAGGCGAGCAAGGGCGAGAACCAGGAGAAAGCGCCAGCCAGAGCTGCGGCGGAAGCCATGTTTGACGCAGAGGTGAATACTTCCAAAGAGAAAAAACGTGTAGAGGACAATCTCAGCAATAGCTACCTGGTCGTAGGTATCCAGAGATTGTGTCATGTTGAATGAGGGATGTCAGTAGTATGTGGCTGTGTGTGAATGTGGGAGGGGTGATTGCAATAAATAAGAGAGATTTTGGAATTTATATTGCAGGTTATTGTGCACTGAATAGACTGAAGAGGGTGTTGTTGCTATGATCTAGAGTTGGGACCAGCCGGTCGATATATACTTCAACAACAACATGGCGATGCGAGGCTGATTCGGCAACCGGCACCGCCATGCGACAAACTACCAAGCCTCTTAGACATATTATTGGCCGTTGCAACTAGTAATTGACATGATTTAATTCAGGGAATGAGAGCTTTTGGCATGGTTGCCATACAATTGCCATGCAAGACGCGTGCTGCGCAGTGGGCGAAGCGACAACTTCGAATGTGTTTCCAGATCGGGCTTGGCGCCAAGCTCGAATGAGAACTCCCTATAGGGCTTAGTTTGGCATCAGAGGGGCCCAGTCAGTCGTCTTTGCTGCTTGGTCCAAATTCCCCCCGGACTCAAGAGGGGCTCCATAGTCGGCGTTCATGGGGGATGCGCCGTCCCTCATCAACTCGTCTAGCCTTCCTCCGGCCCTTCTATCGCAACGCTTCCCGTGACCACCCACCGAGAGGCCTCTTGCTCCCCGGGGAAGTTCACCAAGCATGCTTTGGCGAGGCAGTGTTCCGGATAAACGGCACATATAGGGCTGGTGATGCTGTTTGTTTGCGACGGGAGGATTTGGCTACTTCGTCGTACCTCCACAAAACCCTATTAAGCAATCCTTTCAAGCCAAGTCCAATACACTCGCAATAATACTGCATGATACTTGCTACTATCTGCTGAACTGGCTTCCTTCCGCCGCACTTGTACCGGGCCTGGTTATCTTCAATACCCCTATCCTCGGAGCAACTGGTGATTCCGTTGCCTGGTCATGTGCTTCCAGGAAATACCTGGATGTACTTTTCTCAAAAGGAACAAATCACCCTTCTCAACCCACTGAAATTTCTGGCCACACAGGTCCCCCAGTTTGCCTGCCTCCTGGCCTTCTTTACTAGTTAGGTCTCACCCATAGGGGGGTCCTGTTCCTAGCGGCGCAGCAAAATGCAACCCCACCACGATCTGCTGGCGCCTGCTCACTGTGACGTCGGATTTTCTGTGTGCAATTTTCTGCAACCCCGCCAAACAACGCACATCGCATCGTTGCACCTTGACCCCGTCCGCGTAGGCCACTCTTTGCTCGCTGCATTTCTAGTCCAGGACGATGCCGGTATGGATCCTTTTCTTTCGCCTTCCAAATATTCTAGTCCTCGCCGCTTTGTCAAGGGTATTTTCCTAACTGACAGTCTAGCTAATCATCGTCTCTGGGTTACCCACCTCTGGTAAATCGACTAGGACGAAACAACTTCATGAATATCTCTCCAAGCGTATTGTCGACACCAAATACCGTCTTCACTTGGTATCAGACGACTCCCTATCCATTTCACGCACTGTCTATGATCTCTCCCCCGAAAAGCTCCCCGCACACACCCGCTCGGCCAATGCCTCCGAGAAGGATGCTCGTGCGGCCATCTACGGCGCCGTGAAGCGTGTGCTAAGCGAAAAGGACATAGTGATCCTTGACGGCCTCAACTACATCAAAGGTTGGCGCTATCAGTTGCATTGCGAGGCAAAGGCAGTTCGGACACCTAGCTGTATCTTGCAGATTGGATGTGGTGTGGACAGAGCCAGGAACATAAATAAGGAAAGACTAGACCGGAGAAATGCGGGCACAATCGAGAATGCTAAGGAGGACGGCGAGAGTCATCCCGCTGCAGAGCCTTATGAGCAGAGCAACTGGGAAAATCTCGTCTTCCGCTACGAGGAGCCCAATCCCATGACGCGCTGGGACAGCCCTCTCTTTACCCTTATCTGGGACGACGATGAGCAACAAGCGAACAGGGTCTTCTCTGACCTCTGGGATGTTGTCGCCGGCGAAGCCCGCAAAATCATTCGCCCCAATCAATCCACCGTCCAGCGCGGCCGCGAAGCCAGTGGTGACTACCTTTATAACCTTGACCGTGAGACATCCGATATTGTCAAGCGCATTATAGAGATGCAGCGAGACAATCAGGATGGAGGGGGTGGGGACGAAGTCCGGATCCCCCGCACTTCGGGAGGTCCGCTAGAGGACGATGCCCTGGTTGTTGAACTGCCAGCGGGCAAAAAGATCGGTTTGCCACAACTCCAGAGGCTACGTCGAGCGTACATGGGGTTGAACCGCGGTGGTATCGGATTGGAGGTTGTGGGAAACATGGCGCCTCAAAGAATACGCGAGACATTTGTGCGGTACTTGAACGACGCGTTCGAAAAAGATGAGTGAAGACAGGGTATAACAGATGCATGGCGGGCTTATTTTTGTCCCATTGCATGGCCATCGATCTTTCAATTTGGCCAGCTGATGTTCGCGCCCGCTGTTATCACGACTATTGAGACCGCCGAGATCAGATCGCAGCCGTGCGGCTGAATACCTGACTATGCCCCCCCTCCTCCCAAACCACTTTTATTTATATCAGTGTCAAGAGTAGCAACTAAAACTACCCTGAAGCCTATCAGGACTGTCTGGACATACCGGGATTAGCGAACGCTTAACCAAAATCCACACAGGGAACTGTTCTAATGACATGCGTCCATCGCCAATGCCGAGGATGGGGGCCAAAAGTAAACCACTTTTGGGGGCAACGCAAACTATTTACCAGATCAAACCCCAAAAGGCTGTCCGGTGACAAACTTAAGGCATATTGGTCGATGGGATATACAAGGCTCTGTGGGCTGTGTGTCGGTTTTCCAACACTTTGTTTTGGGGGCCGTTGGAAAGATGTGGTTAGGCTGCCTCGAGCCTGCCAACCCTAGGGCCGTGTATGCCTTGGCACCATCCTGTAGCAACAACAATCTTGGACGACAGCCCAGTTTGTGTTGTTCAATTAGAGACTAGGGAAATGGAGGGGGCCGATGTGAAAGAGGGTGACATCAATGGTTGGAATTTTTTCGGAAATATATAACAATCGAGCTGGACAAAGACGGCTGTCAACAATAATTGAGTATACTGTCGCGTGCTTGTACTTGTGTGATGGTCCGCCTTGACTTAACACTACTCACTATCCGTCAAGTGCCTATTGTTCTATGACCTTTCATGTCTCTCGTTATCCCCGCTACACATCCAAGCCTAAATATACTAGTTTCTTCCTAGGCTAACATCATGAACAGCTTTGCGCGTGTTGGTACACATGGGTGCAGCCAGGCGAGGCGGACAAGCGGGTCGAATTCAACACCTGCCGACAAGTACGTTACTCAAATACACACAGCACATGATTTGGGTTATTTTTTCATTTCACTTGAGTGAGACGGACATATGAGAGACGGTAGTCTAACGAAGCACACTCTAGCCGGCCCTTTTCTTACTCGCCCGCGAGCCCCGAGTTTCCCGAGCACCACCCCTTCTTGGCCATTAGGCGAGCTAGCTGGCCACTGCTCGGTCACCCCCGAGCGTCAACGACCCTGTTGCAAGACTGCTGCCGGAGGCGCTCAACATGTGGCTCGCCACGGAGGACCGGCTGGAGCGGATCCGGACAGGCGGGCGCCCGACTGACACGCAGGTGCTTGGCCTCGCGGTGGCGCTCGACGCATTGCTGGCCAGAGTGCTGGGGCTACGCAGGAGCAGCCCTGAGGCGATGGTCCAAGTCACGCTAGTGGTTGACGACGCTAGCGGTGCTATTGCGGGATAGCGGCCCAAAGTCAGGTCCTGGTGATGTGCAGCTGGGGAGTCGAGGATGGGAAAAACTATGGGGTGAATCCCCCCATATGACGACGGCGATATGGGGGTGGGTTCAGGTCTGAGGCATTGTGGAGGCTCCCGAAAAGGTGCATATTTTTATTACTGTGCTGGCGCTTGTGGGGCTTGCCCGTCTCTCCCAAAAGCCAACCGGTACTTGATTTTCTAACGCACACCACTGGTGGTTAGGGTCTTTTCAATGAATTACACATAGAGAGGGGATATTTTTATATTGTTTCACCCCCATAACACAAGCCAATGGACAAAGAAACTGGTTTGTTTTATGTCGAGGACATGTCCGAGGAAGGGTGCTACACGGCTGATTCCGGTTGGTGGGACGCAAGGCAAACTGCAAAGCATTCAGGGGGGGGGGGGGGGGGGGGGGAAAAAAACACCGGACAGATTTGGGGGGCCCCGGGGGGGGGGTTTTCTTTGTGTGTTTGTAAAAGGGAGGGGGGGGGGTGGGGAGGGTGGGGGGGGGGGGACGTTTTTGAAGGAGGGGAGGGGAACACGTCTGAACCCACGCCAGAGTGTGTGCTCGTGTGCGCTCTTTCGCTT